>JAVTVY010019868.1:0-76216 GCA_036873755.1 Hanleya hanleyi | reverse complement strand
CTAGCTCCAACACGGCTATTTTCATACCCTTGGGCCACCGCGCATGCGCAGAATGCCGATATTTCGACCCCACACCCAGCCCATCACATGCCCCTTCACGAATGCTTCACATGGATAGCTCATACAACTCCATCGGCCCATTAGGGACTCCCCTACATCGCAACACGTCTATTTTCATACCCTTGGGCCACCGCGCATGCGCAGAATGCCCCTTCACGAATGCTTCACTTTGATACCTCACTCGACCCCATCGGACCATTTTATCTAGGGACTACTTCCGCGGAAGCTTTTTGCCGCGACCGAATCACCGCCAAAACCGCTGCCAGACCGCATCACCGCAGATGAATACATCCCCTCCAACAATTGGAACTCTCCTGTGCTGGAGGTAGCTTTTGGTGATTCTGCCGGAACTATATTATTTTACAACATGGCCGTCTATAAACACGCCCCCTTTTCCAACATGGCCGCCTAAAAACACGCCCCCTTTTCCAACATGGCCGCCTAAAAACACGCCCCCTTTTCCAACATGGCCGTCTAAAAACACGCCCCCTTTTCCAACATGGCCGCCTAGGAAAAAAACCCAGTACATCAACACACACCAACAAGTCTAGACATGTACCAAAGGACACGCCTCTACTCTGGCAGATCGAGTTGTCTCCCTTGCGTACAAAGTGTACAGATGGCGCCACCATCGGAAGTTGTGACGTCATAGTTACATCCGGGTGAAAAACGACCCAATTTACGCGCTGTGTACTACTGAGCTCAACGTCGTGAAGGATATATATCTAGCTTGAGTGAGCTGAGAAAATCTTATCGATATATTCCATGCAGATAGAAGATCATGTTTCACATTTGTGACTTTTACAAAGGAAAAACTCCTAATTAGCTGTTAGGTTATAGTGGAGTCAAAAATTTATTTCTCAATTCAACACAAAAGCCTTTTAGCGTGGATTTTTTAATTTATCCAAGATTTGACACCTGGAATCAGAAGATATTTCGATGTAACGTCACGGCAAATATGGTAACATTGAAAACATAGGTTAATATATTTTCAGTGCACCGAAGATTAAATTATTTATGCGAAACTGAATTGTTCTCTATTTGGAATATATGTCAGGACCTGTACCTGAGATGTGGATCAGAACCGTAAACAGGTAATGATCCCATGTTTTCGAACAACAACTAATGTTATTCTCAAGAAAAACGAATTCATTTTCAATCGAATGAAATTGAAATGCATTTATTTAAATAAAGAATACTCGTCTGTTCAGAGGGATTTGGCGACAGAAACAGCCTGTAGTCCTACTAAGAATTGCTAATCGCTCCTAAAATGAATAAAAAATAAAAACTTTTGTGTTTAGATATATTGTTTTATGGGTTGTTTGCTTGGATTTGTTGTCGACAGGATGCATGATTATTTTCCCTTCTTCAAATAGTAGGGTAATTTGATGCGTATTTACCAAATGTATACCTGTTATCACTATACGCTCATATTAACCGCTTGTATCACTGACGTCCCTACTCTCCGGGAACAAGGAGAGTAGGGACGTCACTGATACAAACTGTTAGTATGAGCGTACTATATTGTAGCACAGGAAGAAACTAAAATCCACCAGAAATGCAGGCGAGGCTCAGACTGGGCCACACCTCACTGCTCACTTCGTCTAAGACTGATACCGGGAAGCTCAGATTAAGGCTCCCTTTAAAACATCGGTATATATGGTACTGATCAAAATAGCAGCCTCCGAAACGAAGGTACTGTTTCGTAGGTTCTCTAATCAGCTTGAGATTTTAGAACTTGTTTCGTGTACTTTCCTTATACAATGTTTTAACATAGGTAAATGTTCGGGGTTATGTATCGAGACCCATATTCCGATACTCCACCCCTTAAAATCACTTTCCACTCTCTGCAAGACTTTATTCAGGTGTTTGTGCTATTTTATTGTTCGTTTTTTCAGTCTCGGAAAGGAGATACTAAATGATTTACCAGATCCTGATATAGTTGTGATATGCTGTGGTGGAGGCGGTCTACTCTCTGGTGCTGCTACGGCTATCAAGTCCAGGTGTCCTAATTGCCGAGTGTATGGCGTGGAACCGGAAGGAGGTCAGTGCACTACGTTTCGAACACGGCGAGCGCCCGGTTTCCGCATCTCCTCATCCCAAATCAGTTTCTATGTTCCCACTTCAAAATAGCCTTGGTACATGTATTAGGCCCATCATCTTCAGAGGAATAAGACACGCGACGTCACAATCTTAGTAATCTCAGATATAATATCACGAAATATTATATCTGAATTCAGCCATATATAAATCCCGTGCGAATTTGAAACTACTATTGTTAGCCAATCAGGTGGATAGCTTGTTGAGAAAATTTCAAAATCACGCCCACAGTAATTACACACGGTAGCACGTGGTCTAATATATAAACGTTATCCTGAAACAATATCCAAATATGGCATCATTTCCAGACAGGTTGCGTGGAAAACCGTAAAGATCAAAGAGTTTACTCCCGCCGGATAGTCTGGTTTTGTTAGGGGTAGAAAATATCAAAATATTGTGCCGTGCGAAGATGTTAATCTCCGTGAAGTAAACGTCAATCATTGTCAGAGAGAAAAGGTAGAAATGGTCGTGATTGGCTTATTATGGGATATCGGCAAAGATTTCACACGAAGTTTTCATAGCGTTACGTCTAGATGGTATTCCCCTGATTTACCATCTTGGTTTACCTAGATTGGCGACGTCATTGAGCTCGAATCCATTCGAATTTCGAATTGTGTCTAATTGATTGGCTGACCTGTATATCTAGCCAAACCAATCACCACATATTGGGGATGACGTAGCTACTTGTGAAAGATGTCACCCTACATACAATCGATGTGTGGAATCTGAGTGGCTCGTCTCTCGTTCGTAGGTGCAATTTACACCTCAGGTTTTTGATCACTGAAGGTGGTCTGATACATCAAGGCTATTTCGAAGTGTGAACGTAGAAATTGGCTTGGGGTAATGGAAATGGGTCTGCGTAGCGTACCGCCGATTTCACGCCCAGTGATTGAACGGCTAGTGGTCCTCTCTGTTAGAATAGGTTAACCAAAAGACTATACTGTGAAGTCATGTGGCTCCGTCAGTATGTCATCACCTCTTCCCACTTCCCTCATATGTGTTGTAATTTCCAAGGTAGCGGTATATTCATATGATTAATATATGAGGAAGAACACGATTATTCATCATGTGTGAATATTTCTTACTTTAACATGAGTATACCCATTTTACCGCTATCTTCAAATAGGATATTCGCCAAATGTTCAAAGGCCAGTTCAGACCTTCCTCCCCATGTACAAAGCATAGGCCAACTGTGACGAACAATACCCAGAGTTACCCAGTCTGCTAGCTTTTGAATCACTAGGATGGGAAATTGAGCGTTGCCCATTACGCTCAACCGGGTTCTTTTGGATCCCATAGTGTTCAAATCTATCCCCACCGTGACTTCAGCTTATCATTTACTGGTCCGTATAATTTCACTTCGCTCTATCTTTTAACCCAGGAGAATATTTTGAACTGGTGATAACTGACATAATTTGATACATATATAGTATATTTTGCCATCTCTTTCAATGGAAGTGTCGATATGCTTAGAATAATGTATAATTTGGCAAATATTACATGAAATTATACCAGCTATCATCAGTTCAAAATATTCTCCTAGGCAAAGTGAAATTATGCGAACCAGTAGCTGACCAGCTGAAGTAACGGGTCACTGCACAGACAGGCTCTTCTTTGTTCTCTCAAAAATGTGCAAGAGGCGAATTACGGCATCCCTGTCAAAGTTAACAGTTCCAGGTGTGAGTGAGATGTTTATGATCTAATATGAGAAACCGCAGTGGTGTCTTCTCTAGACCCATCATGGAGAATATTTTATTTCGCGTTGTTTTACTTGGTTTTTATTTTGTTTAAGCTCCAACGATGTACGAAAGTTTCAAGGCTGGTCACGTGGTTTCTATCCCCACCGTGAAGACTATTGCTGCTGGTCTGGCCCCACCATATGCAGGTAAAAAGTCCTCAGTGCCCATAATAAATTTGCCTCAAAGTTTGTGAGTTTTTTAAGTGAGTGTTTAACTAATATCGGGTTTATGTAGACAACAATATCATATACCAATGAAAATTCTGGTATATCGACTACAACTGTTGCAAAAACTGTGTGCGGAATAATATGTATACTTAAATTCCGCCAAAAAAAGAGAGCAAATATAAACAACCTATCATACAGACAATTGTATTCATTTAGCATTACAATGTTATATGTGTGTTGTGTGCGACATTAATCTGATCAAATGGTCTCCTCTCAAAATTATTGGAAAGTGGACATTACAAACAGGCCCGTGATGTATGCTTTTGGTCCTTTTCAGTCAAGAAAAATGAGAATATCGTAAATGAAATACTCAAACTATTCGAACGTAAACTACTACATATAACACATATCAGTAACAGAATGCCTGAATAAAGTATTCTCCAAGCAAAGTACTTTTCCTGAATACTTTCCTTGAATTTAATCAATAATTTTTCTTAATGTGTTAATGAAGGTTGGTGAATTCCTCAAATTGCTTAACACTCATTTCTTAACTGTAGGACCTAAAGAATATCCCTAACTTGTTATATATTTATATATTTATATATATATCTGGCATGTATTCCTCAATATGTTACGGAATTGCCTTAAAAATTTCCTACATGATAAAGGCACATTGCATAACATGTTAAGAAATTTCATGGATTTTGTAAGGAAAATATTATGTAGAATTGTGTGAATATTTTTTTGTCAGTGTAAGGATACGTAGACCAAACATAGATTGGAAGAACACGTGATAAATCCGAATTCTGTATCTTTTGCAGGAAAGATTACATATCAACATTGTCGAAAATATGTGGATGAAATTCTGTTGGTGTCCGACAAGGATATAAAAGAGACTGTTCAAAAGCTATACCTGGCCGGACTCGTCGTCGAAGCATCCGGAAGTGCTGCTATGGCGGCGTTGCTCTCGGGAAAGGTCCCGGATGTCACCGGGAAGAAAGTTGTTGTTGTTCTGACAGGAAGTAATGTTACACCCGAGGAAATGTTACAGTTATTTAGCTGAGGTTTAATGTAATAAAACTGGAGAGAATTGGAAAGTATGAATATAATTCATTTCTTTTGATTGAAACCAGATCCGCTTTACCCATTGTGAATCTGGTTTCAATCAGAATTAATGAAGCGTATCATACTAGATGTTTCTAGAAGTTAGAGAGAACTGCATGTACCTCTCTAAAATGGAGGTAAAGAAGGTCCTTTATGCTCAAAAAAGTCAAGAATATAACGAATATGGCGGCCATGGACATATATATCCGCAACGGATGGCATTAAAAAACCCCAATTTGTTATCTATCTAATTATCTATCTACTTTGCATAATAATAGCTGTGTTTTTCTGTATTAAAAATTAGACTACGCACACTTTCATTGGAAAATCAGTGTACGACACTATGATGTACCGATATATAGGCTAAGTCGCCTTTAGATATTGTAGTATCATGTAAAAATAAATCAAAAGTTATTAAGCAAAAACGACCTTTTTTACCTCCATTTTAGAGAGGTAGTACCCTTTAACCTGTTGTATTCAACTACCTCACTGGGATATGTTCGGGGGAAATTAACAGCTTCAAAATAAACAGAATAGAATTGCCTTGCTGTAATAAAATATATTATCGACCAATTATCTTTACGAATGTTGACAGGGGAAATTTGCACTTTATTTATGAAAAAAAATCTTCCGAACTAGGTTTTGCTGATTGGATTGTGGTTCACATTGTGGTTTCGAAGTCAATGAAGTGTGATATATAGAAATCCACTGTGGACATTTCGCTGCTCGATTGATCTTTAGTGACGGTTTTAGTTAGTATTCAGTGAATAGTAATGGTTTTTAGTACATGGACCAAAATACATGCGAAAAAGAAAACTCTTTTCATAAACCGCACGCATAAGAAATTAACAGCTCATCACATTTTGTTGCCCGTGAGTGAGATTAGATTTGGAGCTGGTTTTTTTAAAGCGAAAAAGGATCGAGGCCTGGTTATTGATAATTTACGAAGAATGTCCGCCACGTTAGATCAAGTGACAGTTATGTTGTTAAATTTTATATATGGCTTTGATATAAACTTTAAAGTAGAGTTTACCTCCCTTGTGGATAGAATTGCCCTGCTGTAATAAAATATATTACCGACCAATTATCTTTACGAATGGTGACAGGGAAAATTTGCACTTTGAAAAAAAATATTCCGAGCTAGGTTATGCTGATCGGATTGTGGTTCAGATTGTGGTTTCGAAGTCAATGAAGTGTGATATATAGACATCCACTGTGGACATTTCGCTGCTGGATTGATCGTTAGAGACGGTTTTAGTTAGTATTCAGTGAATAGTAATGGTTTTTAGTACATGGATCAAAATACATGCGAAAAAAAAAACTCTTTTCATAAACCGCACGCATAAGAAAGTAACAGCTCATCACATTTTGTTGCCCGTGAGTGAGATTAGATTTGGAGCTGTTTTTTTAAAGCGAAAAAGGATCGAGGCCTGGTTATTGATAATTTACGAAGAATGTCCGCCACGTTAGATCAAGTGACAGTTATGTTGTTAAATTTTATATATGGGTTTGATATAAACTTTAAAGTAGAGTTTACCTCCCTTGTGGATTTGTTGAATGTCGGTCACTTTAGTAGAGATACTTTCCCTTTGCTCGGAATTCCACGGAGAGTGATTTGTTATTTTCCGTATTATATGTTTTTGTTACCGGTCGTTGAGCTTGTTGGGAGGGAATTTATCAGGCGAGCCAGCCAAAAGTTCGTATAAAAGCGAGTGAGCGCAGCCTTTGTCAAACAAACGACGTTTTCTTCAAAAACATTTCAAACTTTCTCTTCGCGCTGTTTGAAAAACGTCTCGTCTCGACATTTTGCCCAAGCACAAGTTGTCATAGTTGTAATAGTCATGCGCCATTCATATAAATCTGGCGAATCATTCACTGGAGTGAACTGTCCCGATGAAACGGAATCGGACATTTTGACATAAACCTCATAAATTATTTTATTATATCTTTGTACAAAATCTATACGGTATTGAATATTAGACAGAGAGAAAATATCAATCAGGTCGAGTCCGTGCGAAAGAGGGTTGTTGCTGTTGTTGTTGTAGAGCGAGAGACTCTCCGATCGTTGGTCGTCCGAGATGAGCCGCGTGCATTTATCAATCGCAAGCACTTATCAAAAGTCGTATTTTCACTGGGTCTTTCTAAGAAATTGCTGTTAAATTTCTTGAATGTGAGTACATGAATCGATGTATTTTTACAACTGGATTTCATGGTATGTGATTATATATCGTTAATCAGGCCTGGTGATATTAATAAAGAAGTTGAATTTTCCTTGATAAGTTCGGGTCAGGTCAAGCGGTGAGAGTGCCGGTCCGGCCGTGATACTGAATCTATCAACGGGGTTGCTGGTCCCTATATCCCCATACAAAGGTGATAAATGGGAATATATGTTTGTTATACATGTATAAACTTTCGAGTGGAGTTACCTCCCTTGTAGATTGAAAAAATTCCGACTTTAGTAGAGGGAGCCACCTTTAATAACTTATCTCCTCTTTAGTAGAGTTACTTTCCCTTTGATCCAATCACTATGCTTATTCAGAATGACTTACGGTGGACATTATATAGATGTAGATATTGTATAGATGTGGATATTATATATATGATATATAGATGTTGGTAAGATATGGATGTTATTGATGTTCAATATTTACTTCTACACATCTAAAGTAAGGCAGATAGGGTCCCAAGCCCGAAATTTGGTGAAGTCCAGAATTCGGAACTCGTAGGTATACAGAGAGACTATGTTACTACTATTTTTTTTTAAATTTTATATTTGTTTGTAATACAAACATTTGAGTAGAGTTAGCGCCATTATAGATTGCAGCAACCCCGTAGAGTTATCTCTCCATAATATATTTACTTCACCTTTAGTAGAGTTACTTCCCCTGTTGATCTTATACTATGGGTATTCAAAATTATTTAGAGGGCATTTTATATATAAATGTGAATATTATATAGATGTGGATATTATTAATATGTGGATATTATATAGACGAGGATAGTATAGATGCCCAATGTTTACTTCGGAGTTAGGGAGATAAGGTCCGGAGCCCGGAGCCTCGGAGCCTCGGAGCTCGGTGAGGTATATGCATTATATATTTAATAAACTTTATGAACATAGTAAAGGTGAATGTTATGTTTGAAATGTAAACGTTCGTATATATTTACGAATTGAGTAGATAGAAATGAATTAAGCATGATAAGCTTATTGTATATGCTATATTGAACTGATCAATGAAACTTGAATTATACTATATTTTGTGTTCTTTATTCTCTGTGTCTTCTAGAATATTTCTTATATGTAAATTCAACATAGCTGCCTTTCTTTTACCCCGAACTGATAGTGCTTATGGTTGGGGGGGGGGGGGTGTTTAATGTCACACTCAAGGTCATTTCACTCATATGGTCTGCCTGTTTGGTTGGTGGAGGAAGCCGGAGTACTCGGAGAGAACCACTGCCCGTCGGCAAGTAACTGGTAAACTTTCACACATGCACCAGCGGAATTCGAACCTGTGCCAGTTCAGCGGTGTGAGGCTAACGGTCACCAGCGAAGCGCCTTAGACCACTTATGGGCCCCGCTTATGGTAGGACTGCTATATATTTCGTTATTTGAAAAAAATACTTGTACTTCCGGTTTGGATTATGTCATCATGGCGTCGATGGAATGCTTTCCTGATTGTCTTTTGACGTATGATACGTGAATAAGATTGCATCAATGTGATATATTTATACGAAGATATGAAAATCCGAAATAGAGTTACCTCCCCTTAAATATATTCCTCCAAATGGCGTCCATGTAAATCTTGGTGTGTTTTGTCACTTCCGATATTAATGTGACTTCCGGTGATGACGTCACTTCCGTTCAACTCTTTCCATCCTCTCCAGCCTGAACCTTACCGAACTTGTGCAAAGCTGTCCTTCTTCCACTACTGTTTGGTGGCTGTGTTTTTCGGCTATATTTTTGTAACTAATTTCTCAAACCAAATTGATAGCTCGACTTAACAAAGAAGAGAATGCGGTTATATTGGACAAATACGATTAGTTTTGGTTTCATATTCATATGTTTCAAAAATTTCTTCCGAAATCACAATCAAAACGTACACCGCTCATATTAAAACGTCTCATCGATGCTATTTGATATCATTTATTCCGATGAACATTTACATGTCAAAGATAACCGTCAGCTTATTCTCCATATCATGAAGATATAAATACTAGGTAGAACACTTTTAATCCAGGACAAAAATAAGTGATCTCTCCTTGGCTTCATAAGCATAACACGCGGAGAACAGAACGAGTGTCTCTCCCTAATGAATCTATACACCTTCAAATTTATGAGCGATAACAGAATCGATAACCTCTCACAGCTGCAGAAAGCCACAGCTGCATACATTCGTATAGACTTTTATCACATTGACTTTTCTCAAGATACAAATTCACCTGAGCGACTTGACCTCTTTAGAACTGTAGTATGATATATTATTATTGCAGATGTGTCACTGAAAGCAGTGTAGGGGCAAAGTCCACGATTACAATAAAGGGGTCGGGGACACCGTTCTTATCGATGGCGAAACGTGAATGAATCACCTTTCTCCCTACATGAATCCATGCATGTAATCTATAATATATGCGTCAGATCCGACATTCGACAGGCAGCCGTCGTCCATACGGATTTGCCCGTCTATAGTCAAAAATACCTTTCTCGTATAACAATTTGAACCTGAATTCCCATCAGACCTCAAAATTTCCATACACAAGCGCCAGATCTGAAATCCTTAAGCCATCCCAACCAGAGGAATAGTATTATCCCAGTCACCTGTCAGATTTTTGGTCAGGATTCCCGCCCGAGCCCGGCAGCACCCGCCGGAAGTGACATAATATATAGTAAAAGCGATGTTCGTGAAAAGTTCCTATTACTTCTCAATTCTGCATTGACCTAGCGTTAATTAGGTTCCAGACGATTTAAAAATATAATGTGCTTTTTCTTATATTTCGACAAGAGGTAGAGCCAACCTTCAACATTCAAAATAAAGAGTAAAATTCAGGGGTCATCAGGCTTAATTTGGCATAACCTAGGAATTAATATGGTGTACTATAATGGTTCAACCCTATTCTAATATAGGGGATTAGATAAAAATTCCATGAAAAATGCCTCCATTTTCATAGAAAAAGCTGACATTTTCTAAGAAGTTAAGATGTCATTTTCTTCAAAATGCCTCAATAGTTTTCTGGAACAATGCTGAATCGAAAAATCTACTAAAACTGAGGGGTTACCAGGCTTCTCTTCAAGACAGTAGGATGCCAACATGAAAAACCATGGTCGTGAGGCCAAAGTACCAGGATTTCGCTAGGTCAGTTTGTCAGCGTTACTTCGTTGAGGTCGTATTGCCTCAAAATTTGAGAAACACATTATCCAATTCAAAAATCCTTTCACAACTGTTCACTCATGAGCTCATGTTTTCCTTTTCCATTAAATTTCTTTTAAATATCACTATTTTGCAAAGAAACATGCGCAGTAGACGTAAACTTGGATTTGTCTTGAACCTCCTTAACCCTACCTGGGCTAGGGGGGGGGGGGACACTTTCCGCCCCCCCTGTTGCTTTTTTGCTCCAATCTCCGGAACGACAAAAATTGAGAACTGAAACTTCTTGACTTTTTAGATTATCATATTAGGGTCATTTTGAGCCTATTTACATGACCCCCCGGGCAGAGGATCATGGGTAAATTCAAAATGGCGGCCATGTGGGGTACCAGAAAAGTGATGTTTTCGACATATTTCTTCAAAAAATTTGCTTTTCTGTATGAAAAAGTGAGTAAAATCTATTTTATTTCATATCAGATTATTATTTACTAATTTATCATGCAGTTTTTGCGAAGAAAAAGCAAAAATAAAAAATTCAAAAATTCCGATAAAAAAATGGTCAAACAATGCTCTTTTTGAAAATGACGTGACAGTGACAATGATATAGTGAGGTAACTTTCAGCCCTCTAGCCTTAACGATAGCGAAAATATATATAGGGGGGGGGGCACTTTCCGACCTCCCCCAGGCTGCGGTACACCCCAAATCGCCCAGACCAGAGATAGGTTTAAGAAGAGTAATATTCATATCATTTATACATACATATGAAAAGTAGTTCGCTCATGTACAAAACTAAGGGAGTTGTTCGAACGGATTTAAAGAGAATACGGAGTTTATTCTTTATAATAAATTCCACGAACAGAACGTGATGTGCGGGAGTGTGTTATATCCACGTCGTAAAAGTAGACATCCGCTACTGAGGGCAGGGACAAGTGGAGCGAGTCTGTGAAACGGAGCATGCGCTGTGGGGAATTTGAAGTCAACCGTCTTCCTTCAGCACTCTTCAAGGATGTTTGAGTCCAAATCGAAAGACCATACTCATACGAAATATTTAGCACTGAATTCCGTAAAATAAGCAGAAGCATACGTCATTAAACTAAATCTAGAAGTGTTTAGGAGTCGTTCGGGTTTCAGTGAGTTGCTGATTGGCAGTGACCTTGGCCGTTGAACTTAAGACCTCAATCTTGATATCGCAAACACCACTTTCTACTAATACATCCAATCACAACAATGTGCTTTTCAAAGGTTTCCTGTTTTTTTTTCTCTTTAATTACCAGTGACCTTAAAGTTTTTTATTTGGCATAAGCCTGAAATATTTCTGAAGTTTGATCACAATCCACACCATTTGACCTTTGACCTATTTGATATTTGACAATTCCGGTACCGGGCATATCGTCTCTCACTGATACATCCACTCCAACAAAATATGAATGTTAAAATTTAAGGAATACTCCCCGACTATTACACCAGCGGAATATTCCTTAAAATTCAATAATGAATATTCCGTTGCATGTTAAAGAAATTCCTTAACATGATAAGGAATATTCCTTAGTGATGTTGAGGAATATTCCGCTGGTGTAATAGTCGGGGAATATTCCTTAAATTTTTAAAGATTTTATTTTCTGTGTGGAAGGAGAATGTACATTACATAGGACAGTTATACCTGTCAGATCCGACATTCAACATTCAGCGGTTGTTCATGAAATAATTTCCGCGTCAATAATCGAAAGACCTATTTCGTATGACAACACCAATTCCAAATGTGTATGAAATAAAAATAATAAAAAACACTAGATGGTTTCCTACAAGAGAGAAGCGGTCAACAGTTTTCAATGATGTCAGCAGAAAATGATGATGTTTTATTATAAGATTCTAATCACTGACAATCATTTTTTATCCAAATTTTCCAAGTCGTTTTCCAGAGCATGTCTCTCGGTCAATTAAGCTTTGATTTTCCCGGTTCGTTTGGACATCATGGAGATGTAAAATACATTATATTCAAACGTCCCCTAATTTGGGTGGAACATAATAAGACGCAACTTACTTAACCGTAGATAGATAGTATTTTGCCGTCAGTGTAAGATATTTATCACAGAATTTGAGAAACTTTGAATGAAGGCGTTTGGTGGTACATAGCCCTGTTTAACAAGTTTCTGTAAGTTTAATGAGGACGCCGAGGTAGTCCAATTAGAACGGAAAACTTTTATTGAAGCGATGATTGGCCGGTTTGGACGGGATATGTTTCTGAGGGAATTCTCTCATGCCTCGTTTGTTTTCTTTCAGTGTAAGAGTTGAGGGAGGGTATACTTATTAATTGTCATATCATAATTAATAAAATAGCTTAATTAATTAAATCAAGCTCCCATGCATTATTGTCGTACCAGCTTCTGCAAGAAATGTTTTGTGGCACTGAATGACACCGGCGTGATCCAGCAAATGCTATTGTACAAAATTTGTATACGTCCGATGCAGGACGTTTTGGAATATCACTCCAATTTATTACCTGTATATGGTAGGATTCTACTGGTGAACTGCTAGTCCCCGAGGCCCGCCCTCTGTACATGTCTCTGGACAAATATATGTAGATTTATTGTTTTGGTGTGAAATTTAAGCCGTACGATGTCGGGCATTACAGGTTAGTTTTCCTTGGTATTCATGCATTTACCATGTTTACCCTATGTTGAGGAGTTTACTACATCAGACGTCCGCGATGCTCATCCATTAACACCAGATGAGTTGTTTGAGCTAATCTGTCATCACAGCTCCCAAGCTAGCGTATCTAATTCCCCTTAAGCCGGTGCTAGGGGCCTTGTGGCATACTTCATTGCCTTCACATGAACACCTGCAATAAAAGCGCGGTTGAGATACTAGGGCTTACATCCGAGAATCCACAGAAGTCTTGGGTTTGAATGTTAGGTGTAACGTGATGATTTAACGTCGATTTCAACTATATTTCAGTCATATCGCCAGTTTAGCGACATGTCTATAGCCCATTAGAATAACGGTACGTGTAACACTATCTGTAATCACTCTCTAACTCTAGAGTATTTGTTGGTTAAACAAATGTTGAATAAATTACGAATGCAGGTACAACTCAATTTGAAATGAAAACCTGAGCTGTTGAAGTCCCCCAACATTAAAAAATTGATTTGACTCGGAAGCATAATGTCCAGTCCTCGATATCTAACTCTATAGTATTTCTTTGGTAAACAACTGTTGAACATCGCAGTTTAGCCTTATGTGCATAGTACATCAGCCTGATCAACAATTAATTTAATATTCTACTACGCATGTAACACTAACTGCAATCACACTATAGTATTTCTTGGTTGAACAAATGTTAAACAGTGTTGTTTAGCGATACGTCTATAGTCCGTTAGACTAACTGTACCACTAACTGCAATCACTCTCTAACTTCATAGTATTTCTTGGCTAAACAAATGTTGAATAAATTAGAATGCAGATACAACTCAATTTAAAATAAAAATCCGAGCGGTTTAAGTCCCCCTATAGGTAACTGAAAAAACATATTTGGCTTGGAAGCATTTGCGTCCAGCTTGTATGAATGCAATCTATAACAGGACCCTGCGGCAGGGCACCCTCATACTTAATTTGTCCTAAAATGAAAGTTGGATCAATCTTAGTAAACCAGGATAGTAAATCAGGAAAAAACCATCTGGTTATAAGGCTATGAAATATTGTGCAAGCTGTTTGCCTTCGCAATATACATTCGAGTAGAGTTTTCTCCCCTTCATCAAATTCGATCTGTCGGACTGTAAGATTTTCTGTTCGCGATCTCTTTACGGTATAAATTAAGGTCGAGTTTCCTCCCCAGTATAAATTTCGGTGAATTGGACTGTCGCACTGTCGGATGAGCTAGGTTTTTTTCTCCTCCGTACCTTCTCAATATACATTATACTAGAGTTTTCTTCAATCTATCAAATCAATAGATTTGATAGAGGCTTAAATTTGACTTAGACTGTAATAAATCAAGTATTCCTCTCCGCGATTTCTTCTCGGTATAAATTAAGATGGAGTTTCCTCCCCTCTATAAATTTCGATGACTTTGACTGTCGCACTGTCATGAGCTAACTAAGTTTTGTTTCCTCCATACCTTCGCAATAGTGTTCTTCCCCCTATCAAACTCGATCTGTCGGACTGTCGTACTGTCAAAGGGTAAGTTTTTCTCTCCGCGATCTCTTCTCAGTATAGGTTAGAGTTTCCTCCCCTCTATACAATTTTGATCATTCGGACTGTCGTGAGGTAAGTTTTATCTCCTCCATACATTCGCAATATACTTCAGTTTTCTCCCCTCTATCAAATTCGATCTGTCGGACTGTCGTACTGTCAAAAGGTAAGTTTCTCTCCGCGATCTCTTCTCGGTATAAATTAAGGTAGAGTTCGATGACTCGAAGTGTCGCACTGTTGGACTGTTGAGCTAAGTTTTCTCTCCTCCATACCTTAGCAATACACATTCTAGCAGAGTTTTCTCCCCTATAGCAAATTTGATCTGTCGGACTGTCATACTGTCAAAAGTTAAGTTTTTCTCTGCAATCTCTTCACGCTATGAATAAAGGTAGAGTTTCCTCCCCTCTATAAAATTTGATGACTCGGACTGTGACACTGTCCGACTGTCATGAGGTAAGTTTCCTCTCTTCCCTATCCAGTTGGAGATGTTTGATTCTGCATGCCTCCAGTTCCCAAAATTCAATACCACCTCCTTCCAAACAGACTATACTGAAATTGTATGTCTATTGCTCCATTGAATGTAAGCTTTGTTCTTATAGAAGGTCTATATTTTGGGAAATATGGAACATGGAGGGTCTACCGACCTCTTACACTACATGGTTAATCTAACCGTAGCTCTTCGGTAAATGAAAATTTGAAAATCTCCTGGGTTTGAAGGTTATCCTGTAGAATTTTATAGTTGTTTTGGAAGTGAACATGGGAGCATTTGTCTTACGTTAAGCGTAACAGGTCTTCAATACGAAGAAAAATCTTTCCATCATTTAACAACAAAGCTATATCGTGTCTATAACAAAAGAAGATAAAGACAGATGTTTTTTGTTAAATTAATGCCCAATTTCCCTACTGCAAATTGAATATGAAATCATATATACTTCCACAGCTACCAGAATCCAGGATTTTTTTCCTCAATTATTGACGAATCAGAGAAGGGTTTCATGAAGAAAAATAACACTACTCTTATTTCTCTCGTGAATTATACGAGCGAAAACGAAAAACCGTGCAGGAATTTTACTTTTGATAGATTTCGAAAAGGCATTCGACTGTCTCCAAGGTTTAATATTTAAAAAGGCTTTTGTGTTGCAGCTTTGGAGATTAACGTGGATTAAAACTTTTTTTTCAAAATGGAAAAAAGTAGTGTATAATGGATACATCAGCGGGGTGGTAAACCGGGGATCAATTTCACCTTCTCTCTTCATCCTTGCTGCGGAGACTATTCGCTATTAAACAAGATAACACGATTGCAGGAAAAGTAATGGAAGGTTATGTAATTGAAAAAATATGGTAAACTTTGACATCCTTTCTCCCCTTTGTTGAAAACACTCGTCCACTGATATTGGCACGATGCTCCCGTCTCGGTTGGTAGTGTGTCAATGGACGAGGATGAGTTCAAGCCGGTGCTTGGAAGCACGCGGTCATGTTATTCAAGATGATCGCATGAACATCTACAATAACAAGCATGGCTGAGATACAAATCATCACATGGATCATTTTGGTTATTTTGACGTTTATTGATATGTAGTCAAGGGATGTGGGGTCACGTGCCTTCTTGTCAGTACGCCGGCATATTTTCCCACCACCTTTATATGCTGCGTTTAATGGGTCGCCTTCAGAAGTCCTCATCATCATCTGCTCTCCGCTTTACCCTATCATTCCTCCACCCACCCAGTGAACGAGTGTCTCATGCTCCAAATCGGAGAAAAATTAGCTCATACCATACCATGATTGTCTTTTTGAATTTGGTGCTAATACTGTTATATAGAATATGGAATAGGTCTTTGGATTATGGACGCGGATATTCTCTAATGGACGACGGCTGGATTATGAATGACGGACTAGACGCTTGTAATTTGTCGTGATTTTGAGCCTATTTGCATAATCTGCAGAGTAGATCGCTAGAGGATCATGGATTAGTTCAAAATTGTAGCCATGTGAGGGTGCCAGAAAAGTGATGAAAATATATCAGTGATCAGTTTATTTGATAACCGATATTATCTATGCGGTTCTGTCAAATTTATACAAATTCTCGCAAAAAATAGTCTTTACAAATCTGGCCTAGTAGATTCGATAGAATCCTGTGGAAATCGGACAAGTTCAATCAGTGTTACAAAAAAATTATAGTAGAAACTGGTTTGATGACGTAATATCATTATGCCTTCACTACAAGTTTCCAATAAATATCACGCACTTATGGAAAAATACTAGCAATCGTAGCGTGTCTGTTACTACGTTTGATGACTGTTGTCTGAATCTCCAGGTGTGACGGGCCGGAAGAGATCTTAGATGACGGTGTGTTATACTTCGGCAGTCTGCTACTTAGTGTCAAACTTGTGTGCCTTGCTACAGCGGAAGTTCGGCAGATTCTTCATGGAGTAGACCATTGTCTATGTCTTCGTGCAGCCGATGGGCTCTCACGTCTAATCATATTTTTTTTCCAGACTTTGCTTGAAGCCGAACCACTTAAGCAGATCCATCATGTATATGTTGAGAAAATCTCAACTACAATGTGTAATTTGGTCGAATTGACTCGATAACCATAATTTTGTCAGGGGTATTCTTCTCTAAGAGTAAAAGTATACATTTTTTACTATTGCGAATTAAAACTTTGCAAGTTATATAGTTTCGGTGACGTCATCATTTAGCGAATCCGAAAGGCGCTCATGTCATTCGGTGGATATTCCTCCAAATATCACCGAGACGTTCCGAATATCTCCGAGACGTTCCGAATATCTCCGAGACGTTCCGAATATCTCCGAGACGTTCCGAATGACTATTCCAGTGACCCATCTCATGTAATCATACACACGTTATACTACAGGAATATCACGAGTTCCTATATGCAACAATATTTAGTGGACAAAGTGTGACTTACTGAATTCCGCAGTTTGACCAGTTTTTCCATTGCGGATTTTTGAATTACATTATGTGTTATTTAATGAGACCGTATTTTTTTAGTTAACTGAAAGTCGCAGCTTCTGATTGTGAGGTGAAAACGATAGCAATATTGATGTATTTATATATATTTTTAAGGGTTTAAAAAATCTACCTTGGCATAATGATTTGTTGTGTGTATGGAAACGGTATTATGGGTTGAGGTTCTCCATGATTGCAATCCGATAAGCTAATACCGAGTATGTGACATGCTTGACAAGGTTTGAATCGTGTTCTATTTATTTCTCTCCATTCAGCATTATCTGGCGCAGTCATAGGTAGGTCAAAACTGCTGAAGCTCGTGAGTATGACGTGGCTGTTTGTTGTCATTGTATTATTTGTAACTATAGATTAGTAATACCCAGTAACCTTCAGTTGATGTGAAAGCACCGATTGATTTCTGTAATACAAACACACCTTAAGTAAATAATATAGCATCACCCGATGTCGGGTTTCAGAATGTCAATGACATCATGCCATTTCCTGACGACAATCGCCCGTATTTAACTAGTCACATAAAGTATTTGTAGAAAGTTGTTCAATAAATTAATTTGTTCACACCCAACTTCTTTAAGCCCCTATTCGCTGATGTATACATGTATCACCAGTCGTTTTTTCTTTTAAATGTACTCGCCCATGCAGAATAAGCATTATAAGTGTATTTTGTTATTTTTTCTAATGTAATTTACTTTTTGAAACAATTATATTTTCTTGTATGAGGACTATACCTTAATAAATAAATGTAATAAAATTCGGATGTAAAAATAAACTTAAAGACATGCTTATGACACAGAATAATATGTGGGCCTGTTGCAATTCTGTTTTGATGGGCTACACAATCCTGTTGCATTCCATTTTGTACATTTTCAGTTTATGTTATTGCCAAAACATGTCAAATGAAAAAGTGCTAAATAAATGGGGAACTAGTTGTCAGATCCCACATTTATTAGCCAGCTGTCGTCGATGAACATTTTTCGCATCCATAGTTATCCGTCACCAAGAGCTTCAAAAGCCGTGCAGTCATGAAATACAAATACATATAAATACCAGCAAGTTGCTTACAAGAGAGTAGCGGTCATCAGTTTCCAGTGGTGCCGGAAAGACATCATGACCTTCCGTTTTTCAAATCCGAATGACTATGTAGTTTTTCTCAGCCGATTCTCACGTTCTTGACAATTTTGTTTTATGGGCAGGTTGAGTTAATCAGGTGTTGTTTTATGTGGATATAAGACTTCATAACTGAAAACAAACGTACATATAGTGGATTAAAAAATACCTCTTTGTTTCATCAAACCGTATGAGCTATCGCCTGAAAGTGATATATTGGAGAAATCCCTCTCCGTTCTGCCTAATCTCTGACACATATATGAAGACGTCTAAATGTGAGTCAGTTAAGGCCGGTATGTGACGCAGAGTTCACCTGACCGCTGGTCCGAGGCTCCAACTCTGGGGTAGGGAGCGAGGACATCAAATTCAATTAAAGGCGAACTAATGTGTTTTGATACTTTGGAAATATTCTCTTGAAAATTGGGGGAAAAACCCCTCAATTTTACTTTTTAGTATATTGATTAGAACGAGCAAAAGTTTATTCTTTTGTATCTTTTGTGAGATGGTCAATATTTACTTTGTGAGGCTATCGTCTGGAGCCTTTTCTGTCGTGTTTGTACAACCCGGGTCAAGGACGTCCACTTCAAAGTGCATTTTTTAGTCATCATCACGGTGCCTATTTTTGTGGCTGAATGGTAGTACTCTGTGGCTTCACATTATCACCAGAACGAGTATAGTCTGTTCTCTTGGACAGGTGGGAGTAAAGCATTTGTGAGCGACATAAGGTCATATCAGGTAAGTCAACTTGTTATAGACGGAAAATTATTCTACCTTGTGATCTATAGTAAATTGCCGAAGAAGTGGAATGACCTCCCATAAATTTGCTCTCTTTGCATGCGTGCATATGGTCTAATTAAAAAATAACAATTTGATTTTGGTGTTTAATTGGGAAATTCCAATACCTGGTTCCATTTATGGTTATCTCCAGGCATCGCTTCCGACAATCAGTAAACAACCACGCAGAGCTATTTTCTTGACAATCAAGAGATCATTTTTGTAATACTCTATTAGCGCTAAATTATTTTTATTATTTTTTTACTTATTTATTTATTTCTCAGACAAAAAATACGATTTGTAAGTACATATGCTTAACTCAAGCTAGATTATTGCAAGATTGAGGGTTGAATGAATCCATCTTGTATCTGCGTACCTTATTTTGCAACATTCTGCAGATTATCTGCATTAAGCCGGGTCAATAAGAGAATGGTTGTTATAGTAACATTATACACCATATACCTGGGTTGGCAGGTACGGGAAACTATCCGAGTAGAGTGGAGTATTACTCAGCAATATTTATTTCAAGCTTCAGTTTAGATACCAGCAATATAGTGTTCTACTTTGCGGGTCTGGCTTTAGTTTCAAGGCACCATATTTGTTCTTAAGCCATATATTATCGTGCTATTTTTTCTATTCGCTTTCTATAATGTCCGGGAAAACGTCAATAACACACAGAAGATGTGCTCTTTCGGAAAATTCTAAATTCTCAAGAAAGAAAAGTTGCATTTTACTGAAAGGCATACCATGTATATGTAGCAAACATATGCACTTGACTGGTATGTAAACATTGAACTAAAACACCCCAGATGAGAGTATTAATTTTATAATTGAAAGTGTTAAATTAATCTTAGGAATAACCCGTGATGACCCAATCAACTCAACCTTATAGAAAAAAGGTTTTATCATCTTTGAGCACTGTGTGTAATTTTAGCATATTAGAATAATCATATCGAAACAAAACAACACAAAATTAAACAGTAGTGTCGTATGAAGTTGCACTTTGCCATTTTTCACACCAATTTCAGTATGCAAATGACGGTGTTGAACTAGTCCCCCAGTTTTGACTGAAGGTCCCTGACAATCATTTTAGGTTTGACAAACTATATAGGCAAGACATGTATCCGTAATATATGCAAGACCATCCAAAGCAAGGATGTCGTTTATATAGCGTTTGATGAATGAGGAAGAATGGCTTTAAAATGAACCTCTTTGAGTCATTTTTGTATAGATGGGCGTATTCAGGAGAGAACAGATACAATTCTACCAACAGGGATGCACATTTACAGTATCCATTTGAAGAGTTAAATGTTGTTGGCATGTAGACAAATTTATCATTGATGAGAAATTTATCCTACTCTACCAACAACTCTACAAAAAAACAAACGTCCCATGAATGGTATCCTATATATGGAGTAGAACTGAACAAAGCGAGGAACGGTACATGTATATAGACATTATAGAAGTAAATCGCAGGTGGATACGTTTCTATACGACATGTGACCTTTTATATCAACTATTTCCTTAAGTCATATTGAGTTGTTTAGTACCAACAACCATTTTTGAAATATCACTACAAGAATAATTCTACTTTTTGACTGGCCACTAGCCAATAGGTTGGACAAAAGTTTGGTATACAACGTCTGAAACAAAACAATGAGTCTATCACACGATGTTTGCATTTTGGAAATCTGGTACAATTTTGGTGAGGTGATCATTAGTGTTTGCAGTGTAAATATGAGAGGTAAACAAGTTTCAAGTAAATTTATAGCTCAATCAGAGAGTTATTCAGCTCATTGTCTTCGCTTGTAAATGTGGGCTCGCTTAGTGGCATCACCAAAACCCATTTGCATAAAATTCCTAAAAAGCCGTGACGGATCTTGTATACTAGAACTCCAGTATCACTGTATACGTCTTTAAAATATTACATGCAAACTGCATTGTCCAAAAATGAATGAGTCGTGACCGTTGGGTTTTCTGTTCTAAAATAATATGGTACTGTCTACAATCTTGTGTACAGTTTGTAATGGATTCTATAGATATCAGTTCCGGTGTCGAAATTTGAGCACAAGACAATATACATGTAATGACAGTGGATTTTCTTGACGGTAGCCTACTATGATCTCGAAGAATCGGGTAGGAACCACCGAATGTTCAGAACACAAGCGTTTGGTCCGTCATTCAATATTCAGCCGTCGTTCATTGATTAATTTCCGCGTCCATAATCCAAAGACCTATTCCATATAACAGCTTTAGCACCATTAGTTTCCTGTAAGAGAGAAGCGGTCAATAGTTTCCAATGATGCGGGAAAGACATCATGATGTTCAAAAATATGAAATCCGCATCGCTGATCAGTATTTCTAATCCATATGATTTTCGTTGTAAAGTCGTTATCTAAAGAATGATGTATCTCAGTGACGCTTTGATTGTGACTGTTCATATTAACACCATGAGGATCTTGACGTATATGGGATCATCCGTCCCTAGCCCCGGTTAAGCGGAATTAGACAGAAGTTACGAAACGTAACGCCACAGATCTTGCCCGCTACGCTCGTATTTTGCTATTAGCAAGCGATATGTATCGCCAAATCTGAGAAACTGTGAGTGGTATAGCCTTGTTTGATAAGTTTTTGTAATAAAAATTTTGACGTTGATTAAAATCGTCATATTTCACAGAGGATATAGCAAATGCTGCTAGGCGTAATATGTATGCTACTGTAAGTGAGAAAACTTACTAAACGCTCGGTTTTGTTGAGTCTCCCAACAAAACCAATACATCATAGTTGACCGTGTGCAAATGTTACCCAAAAAGGTATCAGCACATTAGAATGGCCTGGCTCGAGACTGGTGGCTAAAAACCCCGGTGATATTTTAAAATGTCAGATAATTCTAGCCTCTCTGTTCAACGTTCTGCTGATATTTCTATCAATCCTTTTTCGGGTAGCACTTATATGCAGACATGAGAATTTGTTTTCTCTCCTATATTTGCTGGTCAATTAACGCTTTCATCATTTTCCACCAGATGACTTGATGGTGCTATTATATCACGGCTCTGAAATATTTGTATCTAATACCGCTCAAGCCGGAGCTAGGGGCCGTGTGGTCATGTCATTCAAGATGTCCACATGAACAGCTACCGTACAACAAAAGCGACGATGTGATACAAATCATCACAGGAATCAGTTCTGGTTCTTATATACATGTATTCAGTTTATTTTCCTATTTGTCATTTGACTCCTCGTCAGTACTCCGACATCTTTTGCCCTCGCCCTTTGATATGTTGCGTTTAATTGGTTCCATTCAGTAACAGACTATATGTTAGATTGTCGGTGGCTAATCATGATATAGACTTATTGTTGGTGGAAATGCGGCAAATTTGCTTCTCAGGATTTAACATGCCTGGAGATAGGGGGATATTTAATTTATGGAAATCTAAAAAAAAAAAGAAGATTTTCTTTGCCATATACATGAGACTGAATCTATCAACCCAAAGCATAGTATATATATTTATACTTGCGTGTTACTCAACATTGACAAATATCAAATTTCCAAAATAAACGGATTGTGCAGGCATACATAATTTATATTTTAAACACAATATCACCCATCCAAATCGACAGCTGACCATGCACTTGTAGCTCATGATCTTTTGTATTCGCTATGTATCAACATCGTGTTCAACCTTCAACCGACGTAACATTCTGGTTTAATATTCTCTCAATTCAGCGTAGCTTGACTTCATATGTAATGCTTTTAATCGCCTAAATTCAATGGTAACCATGCCATTTTTTTTAACTGGACTGGCTTTAATCCCATTACTTGAAAAAGAAAAAAAATCCAAATTCTTTACTTTTTATTTTTATTTTCACAAGACAGAGCCATTTGTGTTACACTCATGAGATCACAGAGCCTATTAGTATGAAACTGATGAGCTAGACCACATCGATTTTTTCTTCTTTTTTTCACATCTATTTTTTTTCGTAGGTTGAATCCCATAATATCAGAAGTTCATGAAACTATTTGATGGACTTCTGATAATATATACACAGTGACTATACCATTAACCATTGAAATGTCTATGACTTTCAAGGATTTTTTTTAAGGATATAGATTTTACCTGACTCAGACTTTATCAAGTTATGCAAACTAATGTGAATTGTATGTATACTAGTTATTATGGACGTCCAGGTCATATAGACCCCTGTCGTGTCATGTGTGTAGAAGACCCGGTCCTGACCGCCACATCAGTAAAATATTGTACGCAGGAGGTGAAGCCGCGTTCTGATAAATTTTACCTCGTTCTGATGAATGTTATGATTTATACCTGTCGTCTGTTGATGACGTCTGCTATTATTGGAATGGCACGGAAGACAGTATGTGGGTTATCGGACACAGAAATACTAAAGCTAAACGGGCATTATTTTGCCGAGATAAATTATCCGAATGATACGGAAGCTAAGCAGACGACAATTAAAATAACAAATTATGCAGCGTAGACCCTGCACCTAAGATTGTTGGATAATGCCCAACGGTAACGTTTTACGTACCGGCTATACATGTATCGAGTTTTTAATTATATTTGCTCAATGGGTCGATCGTGTTTGATATAGGCCATTTTAGGATAGAAAAGTGCATGCTCGCACACTGTCGGGGACGCGGCGTTGTTCAAATACTCCGTCACGAGACGACCCCTCAGACCATAGTCAAACCATGGAGTGTATTAAGGATGGCCAGCCTGTAAGTCAGGACAGTAAGACCGCCTGGTAGGATATTGTTATAAGAAAGCATTTTCTGGCAGTTTTTCTGGAGGTCCTGTCTGTGGACAATCAACCAATTTTTCTTTCTCTACAGGGAGAATATCTGGTGTTTAGTTGAGATAATTAGGCCATCTCTCAGATCCAAACATCAATGGCTAAGGAAGTTTGAGCATGTTCATTTTACTACATGATGAGAATGCGTTTGAACTATCTATACCGTTGAGAATTTATCAGGCTAAAATAAATATTCAGTGAAAATTAAAGCGGGTATCACCATATATGTGTAGATATATTGCATCATTTGTGTATGTATCTCTTGGGACAACTATACAGTCACGTCGCCAGTTCCGACCCATTTCCTATACATTGCTTCTTGTCACAACCAACATCACGCAAAATCTCAAAACATTTGATACATTCGAACAAGTTGATCAGCCGTCTAATCATGGCTAAATTATATTATGCATAGTTTTGTTAGGATATAGCTCTGCAGACCCACTCCATACACACGGCCCCATTGGTCTATTAGTACAAACGCAATAACCTGCCTTTATTAAAAAGGCAATGTCATCTGCCAGCGCTTCAAATCAAGGTTTTGATATTTTGAGAAAAAAAATCGTTGCGAACTATGTAAATTCATAACTCGAGGGAGGGAGGGAATTTGGCTTAATGTCACGCTCAAGTTTGTTTCACTCATATGGTGACAGTTAGTTTGGTTGATGGAGGAAGCCGGAGTACCCGGAGAGAACCACCGCCCTTCGGCAAGTAACTGACAAACTTTCACACATGGACCATTCATAACTCGAGTACTGATTAGCATTACTTTGCTTTAATCTGCTATTCAGAGGTAAAATTAATTAAAAGTACCAGCGATTTCACGTTTTTTCGGGGTAATAGAAAAAATTCTTGAAGTTCATTTTTAGGGCATTTATAAGGTTGTCATTTTACTGCAGATGTTGACTTTTTGGGATGCGTTAGATGCGTATCTTTTCTGTTTATTTCTATTCTATTTTGAGGTGTCTGGGCATTTCTGTTCGAAAATCTAGCCTATTGTGAAAAAATGATCAATACATGTATCTTCTATAAGCTAAGATCAAGATCGATTGACCAATATAGAGACAAAGAAAATATTTAAATATTCTTTAATAT
The DNA here is from genome assembly GCA_036873755.1 of Hanleya hanleyi. Taxonomy (NCBI): domain Eukaryota; kingdom Metazoa; phylum Mollusca; class Polyplacophora; order Lepidopleurida; family Hanleyidae; genus Hanleya; species Hanleya hanleyi. Next base: position 50,721 of record JAVTVY010019868.1, on the reverse strand, counting down.
TCTTTAAGAAAACTAATAATGTTTATGAAACCTCCTTTACATGGGGAGTGTACAATACTATGATGACCTTGTACAATATTTGTTCGTTATTGAGTGGGAGAACCTATTAACCTACTAACATTAACCGTACCGGTAATCAATACGCCTTCAGACCTGATATTTATTATTCTACTGGTAAGTGACGCAAAGATAAATTATATACGGCAATATATTTACGCGAGGGATAACAGTATTTGCATAGTATCTCAGAATTTATTGTCACGAAATGTTGTATTGCTAAGGCAACTGTATTCATAAAGGATATGTTACGTTTACATACGAAAAACTCCTTTGTGTGTGGCGGTAATAAAGCCGATTTTTCACTCCAAAACCTGCCAAATAACAGTTTTCTTGAAGATTACACACTGAAATATCCCCTTCGAAAAATTGAAGATGTTCACTTGCATAAAAATGGAGATATGATTGATCAAAATGTGCCCCAGGCTTATTTTGATATTTTTGGGGCATTTTCACGGAGGATTTTCTCCTATAGCAAGAATATGACACCTCAAACCAAAACTATTCGTGGTTCTTTTCAATAAACAAACTTCCTAATATATTGTGTGACAAAATTATCTTGGTTTGAGGTGTCATATTTTTGCTATAAGAGAAAATCCTCACTGTAAATGCCTCAAAAATACCATATCGGGCCAAGGAGCACATTTTGATCAGTCATATCTCCATTTTTATGTGACGGAGCATCACAATTTTTTCGAGGCTGATATTTCAGTATGTAAACTTGAAGAAAAATCTGATTTGGCAGGTTTTGGTTTGGGGAAAAAATTCAGCTTGACTATTATCACACACAAAGGAGCTTTTCCCGTATTGTCGTCACATATCCTTTCTCGGCTATGACAGGTGGCATTCTCTTCCGGTCGGCCTTTTCGGTATATTTATCAATGTCGAGAAAAGGACCTCTCATAATACTTACAGCTGTAGACATTTTTAATATTTGGTGGATTGTTTTACTTTGATGTGGGTGAAAATCGAGAAATAAAATGGTTTTCGCGTATGTCCAACCACCGTTTTACTGAGTGGGGCGAGTGAGTGAATATGATTTAACGTCGCTTTCAACTATATTTCAGTAATATCACGACTTTGATCCCTATTTCTTTTTACACCCTGGAACCCAACGGGTGGGGTCCTATTCCTTCTGACACCCGGGAACCCCACGGGTGCCTCAGTCAGTCGCCTCTTACGATAGGCTCTCTGAGGAGCTGAGGCCTATTCTTACCATGACCTGCGGTGTGTGCAACGACATCCCAGGTCAATCTCCGGAAGCCCCACGGGTTTTGTGTACATTCTAATGGTTTTAATTCTCTCACGCACTGAGAACAGTTCTCCAAGGTTTCCCTACTGATTCGCACTATCATTTTTCTTTCGAGAATTTTTTCTCGAATCATAACCGATCAAAAAGCAAAAGAAAACCGACATCCCAGCTTCAACTAATCAGAAGTACCCGTGGCTTTAATTCTTGGGAATTCACCAATCGAGTCACATCTCTCAGCAAAAATTGAAAGTATTATTCTGTGTGAACCCTATATATATATTTTTTTTAATTTTTTTGGCTATCTACATAGGTAGAAACTACTTTTACTTAGATGGAAAATACTGTCTGCTTTAGAGAAAATATTTTCTGCCTCGGTAGAAAGTAAAAAAAACAATAATGAAAAAATAAATGTATCTGTATTATTGGCAAAAAAAATGTGTAATTGGGGAAAAGTCCATGGCACTTATGAACCACCATGCGCCCTAAATTTCTTCAGTGCTTTTATTTCTAAAATTTTATAATTCAGCTTCTTTTCTTCGTTGTTTGATCAAACTGTCTATGTCAGTGTACTTCCTCCATGTTGTGCTTGTACTCTCAGTCTTTTTTGGGGAAATTAATTGATGATGTAACGTGAACGGTACATACCATAAACGAAGGCTCGAGGCATAAAAAGAATGAAACCTGCGAATACCGACACCTGGATAACCCGGCAAATATCAAAATACCGACACTATCCATGGTCAGAAAACTTAAATCTAAGGTATTTTGAACCTCGTATAACCAGAAACCTGTCAAAACCGACACTATAATCCGGACCCAAGCATGGTTGGTATACACATGGGTTTCACTGATAACATTATATTTCCATATATTACTTCCAGAAAATTACCCACATGGACTACCTATAACAATAAGGATAGGGAATATCCTCAACCTACCGGAAGATAAGCTGAGAAACAGAAGGGGGAACTTACTACGGTACAACAAGAGCTCAAGTAACAACATATACGCCATTGGTCTACCTATTCATCAGCGGAAATCAATAAAGTTGTGTGGCAAATAGTTAACGCGAAGAACAACAGCACGATGGGCTATTTTCGACAGTTCACGCTTATTCTGTGGAAGAACTGGATATTGCAGAAGAGGAAGAAATGTGTGACAGTATTCGAGATATTATTGCCAACAATGTTCGCTGGTATGATTATAGCCATTCGAGCTCCGATCAGGCCCCAAATTGAAACAACGCCAACCCTCTTCGAGCCGTTTGTGATAAACGGTGACGTCATCAACCAAACCAATCTGGGCACAGAGCTTCTGTACTCGCCGGACACCCCAGTCACGAGACAGCTCATGGCAGATGCTGTGGCCAAACTGTCGTCTGCAAACTCTTCATTCGTTACCCATTACACAGGTACAGTAATATATACTCTCACGAGAAAAAAACTATTACACACGAATACTGCTTATTTACAATGTGTAATACGCTAGAAATTGGAATAGTGCATGTTCAGTTTTCTCTCAATAGTACATTTCATTCGACTACAGTTCCATACCGGTAGCATTTTTTGTGAATATGACTTCATTTAAAAAAAATAGTTCCATTGTACAACTACACCTATTGAGAGAACTGGTTCTATTTCGAAATTAAACACAACAGGAGAATTCTTTGGAGTCGAAGCCCATTCTCCTGAAATTCGGTTATTTGCCTTTTATATTGTACGACGAAATGGTGAAACGATTCTGCACTTCGAGATAAGAGCATGAAATTCGGCGTGATGATAGTCCTAAATTCTTTTATCAAAAGTGTACAATGGCCCACTTGATTTTTATCCAATATGACCATCAAATCCACGATGACTTTCACTGTAAATAAGAAGTTAGGCTTGAATCATTGAATTAACTTTGAATGCCGTACAATTGGAACTTATAGCGTCATGTTTGAGACGCGGTTAAAAGGTTTGGCCACTTGAATTAGTACCAAGATGGCCGCTATATTCAAGAGGCAACACAATTCTCCATTGCTAACAATCATCGACTCACTAATCAATATTAGATACATTCCCACTCGATGTTTTTTTTAATTGACTGCCACGTTTAATATGACCTCAAAAATATCATTCAGTAATTCAACATCAGATTACACAAGTCATTCAAATTATATTTGACACGGTTCTTATGTCAAATTTCATGCTTTTACCGCAAAGTGCAGAATTTTATCCCAATTTGATTCATGCATCCAGTTTGACGCTTGTTTGACATTTCAAAGTATTGAAGTTAACAGTATTTTCGTTATTTTGGGATAACACTATCTTAGAATAGCACAAATTCTAGTGCTAAAAATTTGGTCGAGTTCCGTGCGGGATTCGAACCAGCGACCCCAGAGTCAGGCACCTAATCGCCAGCACTGTATGTCGGCGATCTAAACCACTCGGCCAACGGTCCTCCCACAAAAATAGGAGGTAGCAGACCGGTAGTCTTGAAAGCGAACTTACAGTACCACAAAATAGGAGGTATAGCGGACCGGTATACAGTGCTGGCGATTAGGTGCCTGCCTCTGGGGTCGCTGGTTCGAATTCCGCACGGGACTCGACCAAATTTTCAGCACTAGAATTTGTGCTATTCTAAGATAGTGTTATCCCAAAATAACGAAAATACTGTTATACGATCACTTTCTAAATCATAAAAAATATGTTGAAGTTAGTAATTCACTTTCACTTTTTGCCATCTGAGATGCTGACGCGGTCCATTTGCCGTTCAGGAATGCATAATCACAAACCATTTTGGAGTGAACTTTCTTTTGCCTCTTTCCCCCTTGTTTTCCAGCTTTAATTGCATCTTTCGTTCTCTAAATATTTTGAGTTCCAATCGAACATGTTATTGCTAAATTTTCTCAGATTTAATAGCTCTAATTACCGGTACTGTTTTCTTCAGCACGGCCTTTCCCGGACGAGGATGCAATGGTGCTATATTATAAACAGTCGGGAAATAAATCCACGGGAATTTACTCGGCGATTGTATTCGACGATTTCCCGAAGGATGGAACCCTCCCCAAACAGCTGAACCTTCGGATCCGACCACCTACAAACAAGATCTTCGACTCCTGGAACACGGAAACACTGTTTAGTTTCTATGCTCAAACTAGTCCGAGGTCGGATGATGACTACGCCTCGCCGCCAGGTAAATTCCATGAAACACGAATGAGTTCAACCCTTTTTGGCTTGGGAATTTGGAATGTACCGCAGTCCGGGGGTGGAGGGGAAGGGGGTGGGAGGTGAGTAGATACCGTCTTCCTCTGAAATGTTAGTGACTCCGGACACTAGGGAGTGGGAATTTACAAAATTTATGTCTTTGGGCCAAGCTTCACCAGAACATGTATATAAAAATCCAAAATGACCACGCACCGGCTTATCGCAAAGTACACTCGTGGTGTGTGAGATCTTTGACACTACGTTTCGTAAATTGTGTATATTTCCGCCTTACCCTCGTTAATGCAAAATCTTCGTGGTGTTAGAAATGAACAGTCACAATTCAAACATGATTGAGACATAGTATTCTCTAGGAAACAACTTGGAAAAGCATTTCGATAAAAGAATACTGATCAGAAACCATTGTCCCTTTCCATATGTTTTTCTCTACACAGAAAAAAAATCCTTAAAAATTTAAGGAATATTCCCCGACTATTACACCAACGGAATATTCCTCAACATAACTAAAGAATATTCCTTGCCATGTTAAGGAATTTCCTTAGCATGCTACGGAATATTCCTTTTTAAATTTTAAGGAAAATTCCGCTGGCGTAACAGTCGGGGAATATTCCTCAAATTTTAAGGATTTTTTTTCAGTGTAGGACAATATGTCTTACCTGAGATGCAATTCCGGAGAAAATGTTTTAGCTAGATTAAAAGATAAGACGCGGACATCATTTCCTATATCGGACATTCTTTTGCTCAACACCGGCTTGGATTTTGGTGCTGATCGTAGCGAGCGTCCAATCCGACATTCAATATTCAGCCGTCCTCCATAAAAAACTTTCTGCGCAAATAATCGAAAGACCTATTTCGTTTGACAGTTAGCGCCAATTCCAAATGGGTATAAGAAATAATAATAATAAAGCCACAAGATAGTTTGCTACAAGAAAGAAGCGGTCAACAGTTTTCAATGAGGTAAACAAGACATCATGATGTTCTTTGAATAAAATCCTCATCACTGATCAATATAAATGGTGACTCAAGAATGAGGTCTTCCGATTATCATGATTATGGACTACGGCTGTTTACTGTGTGCCTCATCTGATGCTCGCATTTGTTATCTTCGCTAGATTATTACGAGGGAGGATTCTTGGCTGTTCAGTACGCCGTGACAACAGCCTTCATCGAACAGCTGAACGTCAACGTCAACGTGAGCAATGACGTCAAACTCAGTCTAGAGCGAATGCCATATCCACCGTACAACTTTGACCCCTATAACCTGACGTTCTCAATCGTCACACCTATGATGATCATGTTGAGTTTTATCCTGAACGCCTTACAGAGCACGAGGAACATTGTTTATGAAAAGGAACGCAAACTCAAGGTGAGGCTAATTTACCGTTTTCGCGAATTACAACAAACACCAGGTGAGTCAACTGCATTTGTTTTCGAGAATTACGACAAAATCCAAGTGAGTCTATAGCGTCGTCTTCGTGAATTATCGCAAATTCAAGGTGAGTAAATTGCATAATTTCCGTGATCTATACCACAAACTCAAGTTGAGTCTGTTGCGTTGTTTCCGGGAATTACTACAAACTCAAGGTGAGTCTGTTACATCTCTTCTGAAAATTACCGCAAACGCAAGGTGACTATTTCATCTTCAGAGAACGAAAGCAAACTCACGGTGCATCGTTTTAAAAAAAATACCAGAAACTCAAGGTGAGTCTGTTACATCGTTTCAGAGAATTAACACAATTTCAAGGTCAGGCTGTTATATCACTTCTGGGAATTAACACAATCTCAATGTGGGTGTATTTCAACGTTTCCAAGAATCAACGCAAACTCCATGTGCTTTAAATGCATCGCTCGTTGTGTCGGGGAAAGATGACGCAATCCACATAACCAATCACATCGGAGGAAATTGAGATTTTGATTAAATATTATTGAATTATGTTCCATTTGAGAATTCGAAGATATCGCTGGACTCTGCTGGTGGTAACTGGCCCCGAGACCGGGCACGTTCATAAAGTTAGACCGCGGTTCGCAGTACATTATTCGAGGAGACCAGCAATTATTTCCTCAGATATGGAAAGCTGTATTTTTTTTATCATGAGTACTTTGAACTCCAAACTCTGTATAGTAAGAGAGAATGTCATGCTCTATATCTTTGCCTATTCATATCCCAAATCTGACGCCAGGGGGCGCTGATAGGGGCGCTGTTATGAGTCGCTGAATGACTGGCCCCGAATAACGAACTGCGAACCGCGGTCTAACTTTATGAACGGGCCTCTGTACACTTTCTGTATATTCTATGTAATATTGTGTTATTGGACATAGGGGATATGGATTAACATCGTCGACTCATATAGATTGGTGTTCTATAAAGCCGGTTACAGAGCTTCTGATTTCTGTGGCAGCTGATGTGGCCGTGCTGGTTAGAGCGCCTGTTCTGTGTGGCCAGCCGGCTGGTTTCATAGTCGATGTGGGGTTGATTTCCATCACATCCAATCTTTGATTTCATTCGATCTTACTTCTTATGAAGTTTTCCTTCTATTGTATATTTCAGGAATCTATGAAGATGATGGGGTTGACCAATTTCGCTCACTGGAGCGCCTGGTTCTTTAAGTGTTTCGTGTATCTATTCTTGGCCATGGGTCTGTTCACGGGCCTGTTTGCCGTGCCTGTAGGTCCGGGGGGCACGAACGTCATCGGGCACACAGACCTTTCCCTCTTCTTCGTTTTTCTCCTGTGTTACGCACTCTCCATCATCGCATTCTGTTTCCTGGTCAGCACTTTCTTCAGGAGAGGTATGTAAGAACTTTGACTCTTTACAAGATTACTCACTGTGGCCACACGGTATTGATGGTATGGTTTAATATGCACATTGACAGCCAATCCTGTCTTCTGGCGAGTACAGTGAAACCTGTGTAAACCGACCCTGCTTGGGACCAGATTATAGTGTCAGGTGTGCCAGGGTTCTGTTTCATGAAGGTTCAAAATTCATTTAAATTAAATATTGGGACTATGGATAATGCCAATATTTAGAGGTAGGTCGGTTTACCCAGGTGTCGGTATTCACAGATTTCAGTGTACTTCGATTAATCGAATCGGGTATTGTTAAATCGAAATGAGTTTCCCGAATGAATTCACATTTTCTTGATATTTCACAGCTAATGCTGGTTCGGCTGCTGGAGGTGTGCTGTTTGTCCTCGCCTACGCTCCCTACTTTGCTATTCAAGGGCAGTACGAGTTCATGACCTTCCCGCAGAAAGTCGCCTCCTGTCTGTTGTTTAACGTCGCCATGGGCATGGGATGCAACGTCATAGCAATACACGAAGGACTTGGTGAGATATCTCTCAGTTATCCCAAATATGAAAATGCGAGACACACTGCAAAACTTTTGCAATGTTGACGTTTAGTTCAGCGGACGTTTGTTTCAACTGTTTCGTAGTACGTACGGTATCATGACCTTCTTGTAATACTGAACCGATAAAATGGTACTGGTACAAAAGCCGCGAGGGAAACTTCCGACTTCCAACTTCCAGCTCTGCTTTTATCGAAACACTTTGCAGAATAGCATTCAAACCCCGAAAACTATATCTGGTGCATATCCCGGGCATGTTCCTAAAACCTGAAGCATATTTCTGTTTCCAATTTAAGCTTTTCCCCGGGGGTACGGTCCAATTGACATGTACATTATACTGAATTTGGTTCTCTGAGGCTGGGGGGGGGGGGATAATTTCATCATTGAGGAGATGTGGCTTAACCCTATTTTGCATGGGCAATTTAGGTTGTTACCACAGCCTAGAAGGGGAAGGATTGTTTTGTTACCCCTGATTCTAGGAGGCTGAATCTCTCCGAATTACTTTGATCTAGAGGTCTATCAGAAAATGTGGAAGACAATACCTTGAGCAACAAATATTTCCCCCCTCAACCCCCCTCCTCCCTCTGCAGTGGGGTACACCGCTCATGCCAAGAAGGGTTATTTATGACACATGCCTCTGTGTTATAGACAAACACACAAATCAGCTTTAATATGATGCGCTTGCGTATTGGACTCCCTCGCCCTTCCCCGAGGGTAAAGTTCAGTGGTACACCCCGTTTTCGTTTTCGACACAAGTTTCAAGTTGAATGCTCGAGAAAAATAAAGTGGGAAGTTGGAAGTAAGAAGTTTGTAGTCGGACGTCCGAAGCTGGAAATCTGAAGTCGAAAATGCCGACTCCCCCCCCCCCCCCCAATCCCCATCAGGTCGCGATACACCCAAAATCGCACAGAGTTAAGACAAATATTTCCTCCAATATCAGACGTTTGTAAATTTAATTTAGTTGTCGCCAATCACTTGTCCATAAAGTAAGCAATAAGTCATCAGCTGACGATATAACGTAATACCCGGATGTACGTACTGCATACACAGCGCCATCTATGTCAATGGTTGATACATTGTACGAAACGATACGAAATATACTAACATTTTGTTAAACACAGCGCCGTCTGTGTTTGTATATGATGAAATTTCTCATCTCCCTCGAGAAGGTACCTGAATGAATCCCGTGATATATTCTACAGGCGAAGGTGCTCAATGGTCCAATTTCAATCACGCGGCGACAGTGGACGATAATTTCAGCATGATCCTGGTTATGATTATGCTGCTAGTGGACACGGTTATATATTTGTTACTTACCTGGTATATCGACGCCGTCATGCCTGGAGAATACGGAGTTCCTCAACCCTGGTATTTCCCTATCTTGGTGAGACTTTTGATATTAAAATTGAACTACTCTATATATATCTGAGATCATTTGACTTATATATTGCTCTTCTAAATTGTTTAATAAGAATGCCACACGTTTTGTGTAAAATAATTTAAGATGAGGGAGTGACACCTCCCTCAAGTCCTAATACATTTCAATAGGTGAGAATTCCTTTTCGCAAAAATGGTGCATTTTTTGTATTTAAAGTATATATTCATTGTTAAACAAATACGCCAAAAAATTATTCCAGTACGACTAAATTTGTTGCCATGACAACCATCTCAGTTTAATAGAAATAACATTGGAATATACTGGAAAGTGTAAAAAAGAAATCGAGTTTTTGCCCATAAGGAAGAAAATTAATTTGGTGACCCTCAATTTTTTTAATTTGTCTTTGATGAAACAGGATGATTGACGTGTCATTTAAAGGTTTGATTAAAACTCTATGTTCGGTTTTATATGAAGGTCCAATTCTAAAGATATTTTATGGTAATTTTTCGGTATTTCCCTATCATTTCTGGGGTAGCTCGTGTTGATGGGCATCTGTAGCATAAGATGAATGGTGACCCTCGATTTTTATTTCATTTTTCATTTCTGCTGTGTATAAGAGTGCTAAATAAAAAGGTTTCGATAAAAGTCGAAAAGAGAGGTGTCGGTCTACAACTTTAGTAAACATAATAAAGTAAAACCCAGGCTGATAGCTGCAGCCATCACGACCTTCACCAGACATTATTCAGATTCGGCTTGGTACGGTTGAAAACTAGATTATTAAAGGTTGATTGATATTTCGTTCCGCCTTGAGTGACATTACATGGATTCATTTGCATTGGCGCTGACTATTCATATACAGGGTATATTCATATATATAATCCAATCTGGCATAATGACTGGCTGTACATGTACGAGTCCAAATACACTTTGCAGAGATCCTACTGGTGCGGAGTAAGAAACAAATCATTCGAAGTCGATCCGGAATGGGATCCGATCTCGTCGAGTCCAAAATCAGAATTCTTCGAGAAAGATCCGTCAGGATTGCAAGAGGGCATCTCCATACAGAATCTACGAAAGGTAAGCATCCGTATTTAACAATAAGAAATGTACGCGATTATTCGCGACTGCTCGGCCTATTCCGTCGAAGTCATTTGACCTCGCGCAATAATGGTGTAAGGATTTCCCAGCTCTCAGCTGTAAACAAGAATCCTCCGGACGTGTGGCACAGTACATACTATAAGATGTGTGATCGCTTAAATAGTCTTAGTTGTATCTCTCCCTTATCGAGATATACATATAGATCTGAATGAATTTAATATCCCCTTGATTCTGCCCCCGTAAGATCTCGTCTAATTTGAAGTGTTTCTCCTGGCTTTTCATCGCAAGCCGATCTCCATAGTAACGGAATTTCTACAGGTGACGTGCGCTGCTCAGAGTTTCGGCGCGATGCTGGGCATGAAACAGTTTCAACATGATTGCCAACAAGTGCGGGTGGAATCACCACATCCTACATTACAGTACGAAACCGTCCCCAGTGGTACGAGACAAATGCGACCTTCAGTCGGCAACCATCGAGCATAGAGAATGTCCATGTCCAAAATCGAACAACTTTATTCAAATAACATCAGTAGTACCGGAATCCAAAGACATCCCTTTTACATAACACTGACAATCTTAGTTTATTGTAAGGGAGAAGCGGTCAACGTTTTTCAATAATCCAGGCTAGGCATTATGTTCCTATGCTGAAGTTCGCATCACTGGTTAGAATTATTTCATACATATGACTGTTCGTGTCGTTTGCTCCGGTCTGATGTATCTCAGTCGCGATCACTTACTATCCTGGATTCTAAAAATAATAGCACTCGAGGATTTCTTGGTAGGTTGTCACTTGTCATAATCTCTCAGCTGTGATTGGCTCTCATACAAGGAATTTAACCAAATACAGGGGGTTCTCAGCTGTGATTGGCTCTCGTACAAGGAATTTAACCAAATACAGGGGGTTCTCAGCTGTGATTGGCTCTCATACAAGGAATTTAACCAAATACAGGGGGTTCTGCTTCGCTTTAATGAATCTCTGATTACCAGTACTTCGGATTTGATCGGTTATGATTTATACCCGCTGCGTGCCATGACACTGGGGGGGATTGGATTTCATAGTATAATCAGATTAATTGACAGATAATGCGAATGATGAAATTATAGGACGAGTACCAGCTCGGTACCATTATTCTCTTTAAATTTTTCAGGGACATTTCTTGAATTACCGAGATTTTTCTTATATTTCATGCTGTATAACTACAATTCAATTTTAGGGAGACTAGATTCAGTGGTGAATGCTCTGGAATTCAGGAAATGGTCCTGAATTTCAGGCTGAAATCCCTGAAAATGAATTTTAGTTGAATAGACTGAACTTTCAGGAAAGACTCTAGCACAGTCCCTACACACGCAAGACGAAATGCAAAATCGCCATGCGGAGTATCATGGGTGTGACTAATTATGTATTGAGTTGAGTATTTGAATTCCAGCATTAGCTAATCTCCCTTGATGCCTCACTCGATTTTTATTTTGAATCGCCGCGAAGACGACACATATCAGCTCATATCAATCTTACTGCGTAACTACGTCACATGATGTGTTATAAGCAGGGAAGCGGTGGTCAATGCATTCTAGCTAGTCTGATGCAGGATGCAGAATTCTAATTCATTCTCATCATGTGTGTGACTGAATCTGATGCATTTCCGTTCTCATGGATTAGGAATTTGGAAGAGGATCGAACAAGTTGGTGGCAGTTAACGGCATGACCTTGAATATGTACAAGGGGCAGATAACTGCGCTTCTCGGACACAACGGCGCGGGAAAGACAACCACAATGTCCATGTTGACGGGTAAGCTAAATTTAAAATGCCGTGGATTGTGTTAACACCCTTAAAATGAAAATGTTGCATTTGACATTATAAATGTCCGAGGAGTAACAACATTATATAAGGTGTTATATTTTTAACACTCTCAGACAGTGTTGCAAAAAAAGTGTTCTACCCGATATTGTGTTACTGTGTCATGTGCAATACAACACCTTACAAGTGTTAAATTCAGCGTGGTATAGTGTTGTATTGCTCAGGGCCGTAGCCAGGATTTACTGAGGGGTGGTTTGCCTTCACTCCAAAAGGGCACATCAGGGGGTTCGCTGTATGGGAAAAAGGGCAAATAGGGGGTTCGCTTCAGTTTGAAAAGGGCATTTATATGAGAAAAATATATAATATTTCCGAAAGGGGGGTTTTCCCGAACCCAAAATACCCCCCTGGCTACGGGCCTGTTGCTCTTGATACAGCAATCCAATGTTGAGTAGAACACCTTTTTAACATTTTCCGAGAGTGTTACAAATTTCACATTTTATAAAATGTTGTCACTCCTCGGACATTTACGATGTTAAATACAACACTTGCGTTTATAGAGTGTAATGATGATATTGAATCCTCCCGTTCGTTCTGGTCGACTGTTCGTTTCTGAGTCGGTGAGAGTGAATGAATGCCCAGTATGTAACCAACAGTACAGTTCTTTGTAAACACAAATGGAAACTAATACGTACAGGCGGCACGTCCGACACTCAGTAGCCAACCCAAGGGGCCCTCAGTGGCCGACTGTTCTAAGGCGCTTCGCTGGTGACACCACCAAAATGACTGTCACCATATGAGTGAAACAACATTGAGTCTGACATTAAGCCAAATCCCCCCCCCCCACCTCAAACCTCCGAACATGGTTATCTCCCCTTCTACATCCGGCATAACGGTCATCAGAATTGTTCGCCTCCATCCTCAAAAGATCGTATTAATGCAAGCGAGCAAAAATATGATGTATATGAAACGGACAAGACATGTAAACTGGTTACCTCCCCTGTATTCCAAATACATGGCTACGTCATTTTTGAAGGATGCTGGTACGGGCTGAATTAGAACGAGACATCTCATTGGCTGACATTTCCATCAGCCCGATTTATATGATTTTTATCAATAATTTTTTATTTCATTTTCCTGTATTTCTAATGTTACTCCAGTGTATTTCTAAAAAGCTGTGTATTCGAGTGGAATGTCGGCCAAAAATTGACCCATTTTAAGACACTTTAGTCGCAATTATTATGGGAGTGGGATTGGTCATTGCCACCTCCCCCTCGTTTCATATCCAGGATCCCCGCATTTATCGTTTCCCATCATTAACCTTACTTTTTAGTATAAACTCTGTTGATAGGCTTTATACCAGCCACGAGTGGAACAGCGATAGTGAATGGATTTGACATCAACAGGAACATCGCCGGTGTGAGGGAAAATCTGGGACTCTGTCCTCAACATGATATCCTGTTTGATACCCTGACTGTGAGAGAACATCTCATCTTCTTCTCCAAGGTATGAAGTCGTGTCTGTCTCCAGATCGTTAGACGGATTCACTAGTTACATAAATATCTTTGTCATATCACCCGTGTCCTCATGAATTCAAGATCATTGTATGACTTAACTTTTTGAGGCCAATAATGTTCAGTCTTGACTTTTATTGGCGATGGTCGCACACTTTTAATTGCATATCAAGACGGGCTCCATTTCTGGCATGAACCAACCCCTTTACTAATACCTATTTCTGCCAAGCTACAGTGGTGGGAACTAAGAACGGCGTAAGATCACAAGAGGTCATATGAGCACACTCTGCCAGTGTCAATTCTGAAGCAATATTACCATCTTTACAGGAGGGGTCTGTCAGCACTGATTCATTGCCTTGTCGTTCAGTTTCTGCATCTTCAGATTGAATATTGTACATTGTGTATTATGTAATCCTTCTGTGAAATCTTTTTAAATATTTAGGATGACAATAAAATAATCAGATGGTTAGAATTAGTACATTTCTAAATCAGGAACACATTCAACTTCCGGGAAGAGAAACTTATCATAGTCTACATCATATTTTGACTTGAGTAAATATGAATATAAATCACTTTCCAGTTGAAAGGAAGTACAAGCCCAGCTGCCACGCTTGATCGGGAAATAAACGAAATGATTGACGTTTTGGGACTAACAGGAAAGGGGAACTCTTTATCTATGACTCTGTCAGGTGGTCAGAAGAGGAAGTTGTCTGTTGGGATCGCCCTAATCGGGGGGTCGGAGGTAAGAATCTCCAACAGACTTCTTTCTAGTTGGGGATGGAACTAAAACTGAAATAATGGACATACAATATATACTTTCAAATATCTTCATTCAAGCACAACTAGAAAATTGATTCTTCTGGAAATTGATTATTGATCATGAGCAGTCTCATCGCGTCAGTAGGGTTCGATGCACATTGATTTGTCACTGGAAGATCCCGAAAATAATAACCGCCCTAGCTTTGCCAATTATTTTGTAGAAATTTCTATCGTTAATGGCAAACAGTAACCAGTAACAAAACGTTCGGCTGGTGATGTTTCTACCATTTTTTGTTAAGTTGATTTACATATCTACATGTACACATGTTGAATGGAGAACGTTCCTTATCTATAGGTTCTCTCATTTTTCAAGATGCAGCGTCTGGAATAAGCAAAAGTACAAACTGATAATTTCTCAGAATTTGATCATATTTTATGCTTCAACGTAGGCAGGATATAATCACCAGACAAGACCGAATTCTCTTATAGCTGACCACTGTACTCCTATTTAATGGTGTCAATTCATTGATATTCAAAGGGGAAGGAGTAGTATATACAATGGGGGTTCTGGGTCACCCCCAACTCTCAAGCACATAAAACTTCTGAGGGAACTGGGCACATACACTGTACCGATATATTCCACTTACTGGGATAACTTGATTATGCATGGCTCTATTGTTTACAACGGTGCAATCAAATCAAACTTGACAAGGTCTGATAAAGATTGGCAGCCGGTAATCTATGTTCCTATAAGAAATATCACATTATAGGTAGTGATTCTAGACGAGCCCACTTCCGGTATGGATCCACAAGCTCGTCGGCAGATTTGGACTATTCTCCAAAAGTACAAGGAAAACCGGACAATTCTCTTCACCACTCATTTCATGGACGAGGCCGACATTTTGGGAGACTGGATCGCCATCATGGCAGAGGGCGTCGTCAAGTGTTGTGGAACGTCGTTGTTCCTTAAAGGCAAATATGGTGAGTATATAGTCACATTTCTTCTAATTGAACTTGGTAATTTGGGAACAGCGCGGAAATTCTTCTAAACACGCTCAAACTTACCTGCAAGAGAAAGAGATTTTGAGGTACTTATTTAGTTTAGCCTACTTTATTTTCACTTTTCTCCACTTGGCGTTTACAGGAAGCGGATATCACCTGACAATTGTGAAGATGCCAGAATGTGACCTTGACGGTATCGGGGATCTGATACAGCGACACGTGCCCACAGCCAGACAGAAGAGCCATATCGGCGCGGAACTGACCTACGTCCTCCCGAATGAAGAATCGATGAAGTTTGAAGAACTCTTCCGTGACATGGAAGATGCTGCAAAAAGTCTTGGAATTGCCAGTTTTGGGGCTTCTGTTACAACGATGGAAGAGGTGTTTCTAAGGTAATGAAAATATCCCTTCATTCGTCCATATTACGTTCAGGTTGAAGAAGCGTTATGACGCAAAACCAGGCTGATTATCGTACTCGATATTCTTAAGGGCTGATGTTGTAATAGATTTCATTGTCTCGCAAAATTGCAACTTCTCACGATTGACTTGCAATAGAGATCTGAAACCTTATGCATTTATGTATTATTAAGGGTCTTCTGACTGTATATATGACGACATTTACATTTTTTGATGCATCAAATCTCAGGTTTGAGAATTGAAATCTTTGTGAAATTAAAGGGTTCATTTAGCAGTAATATTTTAGATTTTCATTTATCCCACAAAAAACAAAACAATTGCGCATAATGGATCTACATAATATAGTCAGTTTCATTGTTAACCAATCTTTTCCTGAAATATATATCTTGAAAATAACTGTTAACTGGAAACCATGAAGGTCTCTTAAGACTCTCCACAGATCTATTTATCGTCAAATCCAAACAATCCATATGAATATCTAAGGCGTTTTCTAGAGTATATTGATGCAATCCCTTTATTCGTCGTTTGTATATACATGCATGTAGTAAGCGTCAAATCCAACATTCATTATTCAGCCGCCGTCCATAAAAAAATGTCTGCGTCAATAGACACAAGACTTATTTCGTATGACAGTTAGCGCCAATTCCAAATACGTATGAAATAAAAATTGTAAAATCACAAGATGGTTTCCTAAAAGTTTGCAATGATGTCAGCAAGATAAAAAGCACAGGCCATTGTTTACCCAAAGGAATTTAGAAGTTGTTTCTAGAGTGTGTATCTCAGTAACGCTTTGATTGTGGCTGTTCATTTCAACAACATGGAGATGAAAGACGCAAGATAGTCAAACGGGCCCTAGTCCCAGGTTAAGCGGAATTTAGACACAAGTTACGAAACGTAGCAGCAGAGATCTTGCATGCTACAATAATATTTTGACGTTAGTATACAGAATTTCAGAAACTTTGAATGGGGGAGTTTGGTGTATAACTCAATTAATTGCATACTGCTTAATTGTAAATTCTGCCTCATCGATTTGGTTGTGAAATGACAAATTCATCAATAGCTCCATACCTAGATCTGTTTTATATTGGTAGTTTGATAAATGCATATTATTTTGCTGGATTTAAGGAACGCAATTATGAGGTTTAAAACTGCAGATTCAAATTTGCTTACACGTTGTTTAGTCATCAAGTTTTATTTACATGTTTGTGTTAATTTTAGTACTGGGAATTCCACTAATTATTAACGTTATGTTCACAGAGTTGGAGAGAGTGCCACAGACGATGTTGAAGTTGCTAATGGTGGTTTTACTGACAAAAGTGCCAATGGGTTCAGTGTGAACAAACACCCAGCAAATGGATCTAAAGTCTCACCAACAAGCGAGCTCAAACCCGCCCCAATGAGACAGAAAAGCATTCTAGGTGAATATTCAGACAGAATTGCTAGAATGTGAGACTATATATGGAGATTACAATGATAATCTTTTCCGTTCTGAATTCTTTGTGACAATCCATCATATCGATAGTGTGTATTTTTATCATAATGAACATTGGAAGTTTAATGAACACCTGATCACCTGACCACTTTCGGAGTGAAACCCGTTACGGTAAGCCGATTGTTGATCTGTAGTGTTCTGTCTCGGTAGTGTAGACAGACTTTCCTCTTCCACTTTGACACTCTTTTGTGCCTCTTCTACTCTTTGAAGTTGAAATCACTGGTAAATTATTCAAGTGTCAGTGCCTACAATTCTCGTGCCAATTAAGCCTTTGAGGCTTTAAGCGACACAGCTCACCAATTACCAATATACGAGTTGTCAGAGCATTTCCATCATAGCTCTCTAGATTTGTATCTAATATCGCTTATGCCGGTGTGGTCATGTCATCCAAGTTGCCACATGAACATGTACAATAAAAGCGTACCTGAGATACAACACATATCACGAATTGTTAGATTCTTGGTGTGTGCTTTAGAATAGGTTAACCAGAAGACTATACTGTGAAGTCATGTGGCTCTGTCAGTATGTCGGCACCTCTCTCCACTTCCCTTATATGTGTTGTAATTAATTCATGTTCACCCAGTCACTTCACCCACGCTCATATCGGAATATGGGTTTATACTCATTTCAGATTTCAACAAGGATTTGGAAAAGAATACCGGCATGAGTCTGCATTTTCAACAGTTCTTTGGGGCATTCATGAAGAAGGTCCTACACACGTGGAGAAATCCAGTGATGACACTCGTTCAGCTCTTGTTACCCACCCTATTCACGTGCTTGGCCCTGGCCGTGGCCAACATTACTAGCGCAGAAACCGCTGAACCCGCCCTCAAATTGAATATGACCGGCTTTCAAGAGAACCAAGTCGCTTACAGCTTTGACCCTGCGGCCACGGTGGATCCGGAGCCCAGCCAGCTGGCCAATCTATTTATAAACAGTCTAAACGGATCACAGTCGACATCCCTGAAAATTGATTTGTCCAAATACGATAATATGACAGCTTTCTTCGTCGAAATTGGGGAGACTAAAGGTGTGTCCGATTACAATAAGCATTACATGCTCGGTGGCTTATTCGAATCTGGCGCCTCCCCTTCCCAAGTGGAAGTCACTGGCTATTTTAACGGCCAATCCTTCCACACGGTGGCCATCTCTGTCTCATATCTGCTGAATACACTTGTAAAATACTTCGTTAGTTCGGATGCCAACGTCATTACTACAAACGACCCTCTCCCCAAACTACAGGATCAAGAGAATAATGGATCTGGCGCAGGGAATCTCGGTATCAGTTTCTCGATAGCTTTCTGCATGTTGTTCGGTATGGCTTTCCTCGCTAGTAGTTTCGTTATCTTCCTAGTTAAAGAGAGGCAGAACCAGGCGAAACACATACAGATTGTCAGCGGTTTGCGCCCTTTCACTTTCTGGTTGTCCAATCTGACTTGGGACTACATTACCTACCTGGTGCCCTGTTTATGCCTCGTTATCGTTTTCGCTGCATTTCAATCCGAGGCTTACTCTGGGGAAGGACGTCTGGGATACGTGTTCGTGGTCTTGTTGCTGTTCGGTTGGGCGATCTTACCTTACGTCTACCTGTGGAGTTATTTGTTTAAGACACCGGCTGGAGGAATGGTTGCCCTTGTTATGCTGAATATCTTAACAGGTAAGACAAAATAATAATATTTAGACTAGTCATACACTGTAAATAAATCGGACGCCGATGTGTTCTGAGAGTTCTCCAGATCTAAGATAAATTGTATACACTTTTGTAGAAAGTATTTCCAGTACTTGCATTTGATGGAACTGAAATCAAGGTAGTAAAACAATTCAAATTCTTGGGAATATTGTTTGATCACCGAGTAATTCAAGTTCTTAAGAATATTGTTTGATCACCAAGTAATTTTCTTATCGCCTATCAATTGCTTGAAGATAGTTGCCTGCTATGAGTGGGGAAGAGATCAACAGACGCTTTTCCCTTCATGTCGATCTCTTGTTCGTTCTGAGCTTGATTATGACTCTATTGTTTACAACGGTGCAAGCAAATCAAACTTGGCAAAGCTAGATCCTATTCTCCATCAAGGACTAAGACTTCGCATCGGAGCGTTCAGAACATCAAGTGAAGAAAGCTTATATATCGAAGCAGATGAATCTCCTTTAGAACTTCGAAGAAAACTAGCACTGCAATATATTACAAAACTGCTATCTTATCGCTCAAATCCTGCACATAACTGTGTTTTTACCCATCAATACGTGGTATTGTATTTAAAAAAACAATCCATTATTCCACCTATTGAAATTCGTAAGAAACCACACATTATAGCACTGGTATTAAGCTTAGTCAAATGTTACCTAACAAGCTCTTACCAGTTTCACCATAGTTAGCCAGACCAGAGGTAGATATTACAATCACGAAATATAAAAAGGCAGACACGAGCCATCTCGTGTATACTCAAGAATTCGGTCTTTTGAGAGAAAAATACAGATCGCATCAAGCTATTTATACAGATGGTTCTAAAGATGGAGAGAGAGTAGCATGTGCTACCATCTTAAGTTCCAAAACTAAAATCTGTCGACTTCCAGGTAAAAGCTAGATTTTCACTGTCGAAGCCAAAGCCCCATTGTCAGCTGTCAGGTATTGAGTCTACCAAAAGAGGAGAATATGTCATATTCTCAGATTCACTGTCATGCCTTCAAGCGATTGAGTGTGGAACTTCAACTCATCGCACCATCTTGAACATTCTGCAGTTATATGACCGTAGATTTCATCAACAGATTGATGTGTTTTATTGGCTGCGTAGCCACGTTGGCATCAAAGGAAACACTGAAACTGTTGAAATGGCTAAGGCATAGATTATGAGGTTGATCATGTTGGAATCCCATATAGCGATTTCAGACCCTCTACCTGTGCTTATATGAGAAAGCCTTTTCAATCTTTATGGGATGCTGTGGATAATAACAAACTTCATGAGTTTTTTATTTACTCATCTGAGTAGCCAGAAACGATCAAGCCATGATCAGGCGATGTAGAATCGGTCATACACGATTGACTCACAAACATATGTTGAAAAAGGAAGCAGCCCCAAGGTTCCATACCACGAAGATCTCACAGTGAAACATATTTTGATCGACTGTATGGATTCTTTTTATCAAGCAGCTACTTTGGAAGCTATATTGCTGAAAGCGACGTTAAACCTTAACTCTCTCTCTTCTTGAATACGCGTGTTGTGAACACACGATGTTAGAGTTTAGAATGCTATTGTTCAAACTTTGAATGCGCATGTTGAAGTTGTGCAATAATGCGTTCTGCATTTGAATACATGCGTTAATGGTTTGAATGCTAAAGTTCAAAGTTGAACATGGAAGTTAACCTTTTGAACACAATTACGCGTTCAATAAATGTAACAACTTAGGCGTTCAATAAGTGTTCTGAAATTGAACACCTCAGTTTACAGTGTGTTTGCAAAAGTAAAATATTTCTGATGCAAAATTGTAGGCTTCTCGATACTACTCTTAGACGAAGTGCGCAGTGAGACCTGATATCCCCTTCGTACCTCGTTTATGGACTGCTGGGTAGTTGGTTGTCGTTTGTCCCTATGCTGCAAGATGGAGCAATATCTCTAACTAGCGATATTTGGCATATTGCCAACCTAAGCATTTTCCAGATAATTTGAAAATAAAATGCCATTTTTCTTATATTTCAACAACATTCAAAATAAAGGATAAAGTTCAGGGTCACCAGGCTTATTTTTGCATAATCTAGGAATTTATATGGTCTACTATAATGATTTAATACTATTCTGATATATGGGATTAGATAGGAATTATTTGAATAATGCCTCTATTTTCACAGAAAAGTCTTATATTTTCTAAGAAGTTAAAATGTCATTTTCTCCATAATGCCAATGTAGTTTTCTTGAACAATGCTGAATCGGAAAATCTGATAAAAATGGGGGTTGGGGGGGGGGGGGGGCTGTTGTTGGTCACATTGTTTCTCTCCAAGACAGTAAAATGCCAACACTGAAAAACATGTTCATGAGGCCATTTTACCCTGATTTCGCTTAGTCAGTTTGCCAGCGTTACTTCGTCGAATTGGTATTGTCTGAAAACTTTGGAATTACAACACATATAAGTGAAGTGGGAAGAGGTGCCGACATACTGACAGAGCCACATGATTTCACAGTATAGTCTTCCGGTTAACCTATTCTAAAGCACATACCAAGAATCTAACGATTCGTGAAATGTGTTGTATCTCAGGTACGCTGAGACAGAACACAGCATCCAATTGAAAAAATCCTTTCATAAAAGCTTATATTTTCCTTTTCCATAAAATGTCCTTTAAATATCGCTATTTTGGTAAGATGCTATTTTGGTATTTTGCTATTTTTTTTACATGCGCAGTAAGCTTAAAATTGGACTTGTCTGGAACATCCTTAAAATTGGCAAACTCTTCATCAGCAGAAGTACAATGGTCCTTTCTTTAAACAGCAGGGTAATATGATGTCATTTGATTGACCACATTTAGATCAGTTATCACTGATTGAAAATATGCCTCCAGGTTGTATCATAGGGATGAACGAACGGATTCGACTACCCAGACATTTGCGGATCGGGTCACGACTCGCTGCGTACTCGGTCTGGAACCGATATCGGGAAGCCCCCATTACACCTGATTGTTCGGTATTCATTAAACTCACTACAGATTCGGTTCCTTGTTGTGGTTTGAGATGAATTAAATGACGAATTAAAATTTGTTTATTTTCTGAATTTCTACACTTAACGAGGTACAATGTCTTCATGACCAAAATGATGGTATCTATAATTCCTTTTAAGGTAGACACTGTTGTGAATAATAGTATTTAACTTTCTTAATAATGTGTGTTTTTGCATTCATAACTGTATAATATGAGGAAAAACAAAAATGCATATCTTTATTTTTATTAGATCTAGACAATGTTACATGGACCGACCAGTGCCCCATTTGGTAACCCAGAAAATTAGGAAATAATCATAATTTCAAGGTATATTCATGGAAAAAAAAAATATATGTATTTGACTTTTTCTTTCTTTTATTTTAACTGTTTGGTTATTATCACAAGGTTTTCTAAAAATTCATCAAATTCGAAGTGTCGAGTTGTCTCGACTAAAATTCTGTTGAAGGATTCCCCATCCCCAAGAAAGGAGACAACCTACTATGAAAACGGGTAAAACATGCAACATGGCCGCCGAAGTCCAAAATAACCAGCGGTCTACCTTAAGTTACGTCAAACCTATCCATGATCATGCTATCAAAGCTTACTTCCGGTCTCCTTCCTTCTAGGTCTGGTCATCCTCCTCGTCGTCTTCATGCTCAGTTTCCAAGGACCAGAGCCCCAGAAAGTGGCCGAGTTATTCCGCTGGATATTCGGATCGTTTCTACCCAATTACTGCCTTGGCCAGAGCTTCATGGACTTCTATACTAATTATCTCAACCTGAAAATCTGTCAGGGAATCAACTACAAAGCTCTGTGTCAGATAAACCCGACCCATCCCTGCTGTGAAGGTGAGTGTAGTGATGTTGTATTTTTCACGCCATCATGGTATGTTATCTCAATATAATGTTTACCCTTCAGCCCATCGGGCTGCTGAGACTTGTAATCGACATGTACGTGTGCTTGTACAGTCGTACGATCGTCCGGTAATCCGGTCGTCCGTACCTCAGCAATTGCTTGTCCTTTTCATATCTCCCTTACTATTTGATGGACAACTTAGAAAGGATATGTGAGGTTTACATACGAAAAACTCCTTTGTGTGTGATGGTACTAAAGCCGATTTTTTTTTCCACTCCAAAACCTGCCATATAAGATTTTTCTTGAAGTTTACATACTGAAATATCCCCTTCGAAAAATCTGAGATGTTCAGATGCATAAAAATGAAGATATAATTGATCTAAATGTGCTCCTGGGCTTATTTTGGTATTTTGGGGCATTTCCATGAAGGGTTTTCTCCCGTAGCAAAAATATGACACCTCAAAGCAAAACCATTCGTGATTCTTTCCAATAAACAAACTTCCTAATATATAGTGTGACAAAATTATTTTGGTTTGAGGTGTCATATTTTTGGTATAAGAGAAAAACCTCACTATAAATGCCTCAAATATACCAAATCAGGCCGAGGAGCACATTTTGACCAATCATATCTCCAGTTTTATACAACGGAGCATCGCAATTTTTTCGAGGCTGATATTTCCGTATGTAAACTTCTCGAAAAATCTAATTTGGCAGGTGTTGGATTGAAAAAAAAAAACACTTTTGGGAGTTATTCCCGTATTGTCGTCACATAACCTTTACATGGAAGATACTTAGTTCTCTGCAGATGCACACTGTCAGATTTTTACGCGTAGGCAATCTACCCATCATTTGCTGGCCGGTAATTTCGTCCCGAAATGAATTCCACGTGCGTAATTATTATAATTTCCCATAATCGTTGCACCCAATTGCAAATAAACACAAAAATGTTAGATTGTTAGACTTTGATAACAAAAATCATACGGATGTAAGAATATTGACCAGCGATGTACGAAGTTGACATCACGATGTTTTGCCGGCATCATTGAAAACTACTGATGGTTACTCTCTTAAAACAAACTAGCCGGCATTTATTAAAATAACATTGTTTCTTTTTAAACATGGCAGTGTTACTAACGTCACAGGGCCTACGAAGTAGGGTAGGCATTAGGTCTCCGACGCGTTCTGAGCTCTTGGAAATACCCCAGCCCCAAGTTGAAATCCTGCCTATATTAAGATGGGCACGGCCCAAGTCAGAATCACCAGTGATTTTCATAAAAAATCACACCAGAAATTTTCATAAAAAGTAGGTCAGCTCAGTACTTGCTGGTAACAGTCCCCTAATGCACCTTCATGCAAAAAATCAAGATTCTAATGTCAGCGGTTCTCCTTGTTTTGCGGACGAAAGGTCTCGGATGGACTGACTCACTACCGGACAATTTGCAGATGGTAGCCTATTCCGTAGAAATTTGGCGCTAATGCTGCTATACCAATTAGGTCTTTAGGTTATGGACACATATTGAATGACGTACTAGATGCTTGTATTTAAATGGGGGAGCAATCAATAATGTTCAATAAAGCCAGCAACGCAAAACATCTTGGCGACTGTTCTCATCCAATACGAACGGGAAACTTCATATCAAGCTTTATCTCCTATTATCGTACACGTAACTGATCAGCGTTAATGTGGCGTTATACAGATATGTCTTTGGATTCTTCTGGCTTCTTTAAAATTCATGTCTTGCAATTTCTGATCATCTTCACAAGTCCAGGTAATGCCTAAATCCTCACAGAGGGTTTCACCTGGACATTTTTGGTGTTCTCGAGTCTTTGCGTCTATTACACAATCTGATATATTTGATTCCCTGCGGTTGTTTGATTTAGCATGACGGTATCTGAAGCCCGCGATTTTCGCTTTGACACTCGATGTTGATTTCAGCCCGACATCAAAGGTAGTCTGGCCAGCGCTGAAATTCAAACCAGTCAAATCTCAAACCTCTCAGTGGATTGGCGTAATGAGTTGACTGAGCGCGCTCACTGATGGGTTTGGTTTAGTGGAAAACCTTCGAGCTATTTATATCCAGAACTGCTATGGGTATTTTTTATTTTTATTTGTGTATTCACCAATATTAGATAAGGTACAATAATAATAATATAAATTGTTTGAATATTGGCGGGAATAAAGCCCCATAGGGCTTGTTCTATCAAACTGACCAAGCCAGTGTATCGATCATAAGGGATCGATTGATGCACTGGCTCGAGAAGATGTTTCGGATTGGAATAACACAATCGGACTAGGGCTGCGTCGAGAATGGCGGACTTGACGCTTATTTGGAATCATGGTCCAAACTCATGCAGTTCACATAGGTCATTGAATATTGAATGATGGACTAGACGCTTGCATCCATTTTCCTACGAAGTAGGCTCTCATTTGCAAATTATCCGGTAATGAGTGAGTGAGTGAGTGAGTGAGTCCATCCGAATCCTTTCGTCAGCAAAATAAGGAGAACCGTTGGCATTATAACCTTGATTTTTGGCAGGAAGGTACATTAAGGGAAATTCTGAGCTGACTTACTTTTGATGAAAATTTAAGGTGATTTTTTTTGGATGAAAATCACTGCTGATTCTGACATTGGCAGTGCCCATCTTAATATAGGCAGGGTTTCAACTGGGGGGGGTGGGTGGAGGTAGAGATTTCCGAAAGTTCAGTTCGCGTCGGAGTCCTAATGCTTACACTACTTCGTAGGTCCTGTGACGTTATACAGATTGAGCCATTCCCTAATTGTCTGAATCCATAATGTCTATGATGTTACGTGAGAACTTTAGGAAACGTTCGTGACGGGAAAGACATTGTGAAAGTTTCCATTTCTGGGAATGGCTGTACCAAGAGCTAGAAATAACATCTTGGACTGTATCGATGAAATAATTCTTAATTCTTCTCGCACCCTCAACCTCCCCATCATTTTTTGAGAATAGAATACAATATATTGTGTTTGAACAATAACTTGAATATTGTTCTATTTTAATGCAGGTTGTGTGGGTCAGTCGTGTGTTAAATTTCGCGAGGATTTCTTTTCCATGACTACGCCTGGCATCGGTCGATTTGCCCTCTTCATGGCCATCCAGGGTGTGGTTTACTTTCTTCTGGTATTGATGGTGGAATACGGCGTACTTAGAAAGATTTGGTACTGTGTCCGACCAAAACCAATATTTCCAGTCAACTTACACACGGCGCCGGACGACTCCGACGTGGCACAGGAGAAACAGCGCATAAACTCCAGTTCACCAGCCACAATGTCTGACAGTTTGATCCTACAAAACGTCGCCAAATATTACGGCGATCTTCTGGCCGTCGATCGCCTTTGTCTGGGTGTTCCAAAAGACGAGTGTTTCGGACTTCTGGGTGTTAATGGAGCTGGTAAAACGAGTACGTTCAAGATGTTGACTGGCGAAGAGATGGTGTCTGATGGCAACGCTTATATCAATGGCTATGACGTCAGAGAGAAGATGCAGCGGGTAGGTAGCAATGCAGTGGATGTTTTAGAATGAATACAGAGGAGACTATTCGATCAAGGTTCTGTGTTAGGGTAGTCACTTGTAATCCATGGCGAAGAAAACTATGTTAGAGAAAATCCACTTAATTACAAAAGCAGTTTACTCATTCCTGTTTGTCTGTTTTGGCCCAGTTAAACAACTGACAGAACTAGCGCTTCGGTTTATATTCTGGTTCTATTGTGCAAGCCTGCAATTAAGCATAACCCTAACCAAGATGTAATTCAGCAGTATACGATAAGCAGCCTTTCAACCACAGTGAATCTTCCTTAAATTTACCTTGACTTTTCAATCATACAATTAATCCGGACAACCTGCCCAACGAAACAGCCAGACATTATGAAAAAAGAGATGCTTACAATTTCGATATCGTAAACTATCCCTTTTTGGATAGTAATATTCCAGTGGGACCTGCATATGGCGTATACATATCTCGCCTAGTAGCATTTGCTAGATCCTGTGTTAAATGTGACGATTTTAATCAACGTCACAAAACATTGTTGCAGAAACTTATAAAACAGGGCTATTCCAACAAGCGCCTCCACTCAAAGTTTCTCAAATTTGGCGATACATATCGCATGCTGATAGCAAAATACGAGCGTAGCGTGCAAGATCTATGGCGTTACGTTTCGTAACTTGTGTCTAATTCCGCTTAACCCAGGGCTAGGGGCTGTATGAACCCATGTACTTCAAGATCCTCATGGTGTTCATATGAACAGTCACAATCAAAGCGTGACTGAGATACATCATTCTCTAGATGACGAATTTACAACGATTATTATGGATTAAGAATACTGATCAGCGATACGGATTTTATATTTTTGGAACATCATGATGTCTTGTCGGCACCATTGAAAACTGTTGACCGCTTCTCTCTTGAAGGAAACTAGCGTATGTTTATGTATACTATGATTGTCTTTTTGAATTTGGTGCTAGTACTGTTATATGGAATATGGAATAGGTCTTTGAATTATGGACGCGGATATTCTTTAATGGACGGACGACGGCTTAATTATGAATGACGGACTAGACGCTTGTAATTCAAGATGGCGGTTTTGATATTCGACATGAAAAAGATATGGAATTATAAAACACATTCGGAATTGTGTGATGCATATATAACTGTGGTTATCTACTGAATTGTATGGAATCAGCGTCGATTTAGAAGACATGGTTGTATATGGGAAAGTTCTCGTCAATTGAGCGGTTTTATTATTGCGGACCAGTCACATACTACATCGTGAGCACTTGCCATCACACTATGAGATTTATCGTGTGGCCTTGTCTTACTTTACCTTGTTTCACTTCTAGGTTCACGAAAATATCGGCTATTGTCCTCAGTTTGATGCTCTTATTGACCAAATGACCGGAAGAGAAACGCTGACCATGTACGCACGTCTCCGGGGTATCAAAGAAGACCGCATCAAGAGCGTGGTGAGGCAAATCATAGAAACTCTGCTGCTTGATGAGTATGCCGATAAAGAAACACGAAACTACAGGTAGGCCTCTAATTAATGGACATGTATGGGAGGTTAATATAGCCTTACAGGCCGGGATCGAGGCAACTGCATGTTTGAGCTCAACAATGCCCAGTTGAATCTCATATATTCAGCATCTTGTAGGCGGCTGTGGCTCACAAAGATGTACGAGCCAGAGATGCATTATGGAGGGTGATGTATCCGTGGTAGTTAGAACACCTGCCCTCTATGGTCAGGCGGCTGTTCTCGTTGACGAGGGGAGTTCGATTTCCATCAGACTTCTTACTTCTGGGTGTTTATAATAGGTTTATAAAATTAAAATAGTATTCTGAATTGAAATGCCGTGGAAGATGTCTGCTACTCGGGATTGACCGTTTCGTGTCTATAACTGTCTAGGTTGTACAAGCGTCCACTTTGTGACCACTTTGCGGAAAAGATAAGTCTCTTCAAAAATTCTATAGAAAAATTTAATTTGAAATAAGAATTGATATATTATTCGGACATTATTTTTGCCATTGACAAACATTCATGTAGTTTGGAGACTGATAGAAACTGATTATTTTAAGCACCTCCATAGTATCACTGGCTAATGGTACGTTATGTACATTTATATTGGCGTGATAGAGAGTTGATGGTTGATGTAATTCTAGAGGAGAATTGTTGTGATAAATAAATGGTGATTCATGCACTTTTGAAAAACCCATCATACTACAAATTTATCAAGACTAATAGTTTAGGCCTATAAATTGTTACATGTATCTATTCATAGTCTATAATATATACACGACAATTTGTTTTTAAATATCGTTCAATGCAGACTTTTTTTACTTTAATATATTCATGAATTTATTAAGCAAAATTGACCTTTGCCATTGACAAACATTCATGTAGTTTGGAGACTGATAGAAACTGATTATTTTAAGCACCTCCATAGTATCACTGGCTAATGGTACGTTATGTACATTTATATTGGCGTGATAGAGAGTTGATGGTTGATGTAATTCTAGAGGAAAATTGTTGTGATAAATAAATGGTGATTCATGCACTTTTGAAAAACCCATCATACTACAAATGTATCAAGAGTAATAGTTTAGGCCTATAAATTGTTACATGTATCTATTCATAGTCTATAATATATACACGACAATTTGTTTTTAAATATCGTTCAATGCAGACTTTTTTTACTTTAATATATTCATGAATTTATTAAGCAAAATTGACCTTTGTCATTCATTCGTAGAGTGTCGTTTTCCCTACCCTGTTGATGTGAACCAAGGCGTATTCTATATTATCGATAATGATCTTCCCGTAACATTGGTAATGACACTTAACTAACAATGAGTTCTATGATTTGCTTTCCTTTTGTTCAGTGGGGGGAATAAACGAAAACTGAGCACAGCCATATCACTGATTGGAGACCCACCTGTTATTTTCCTGGATGAACCGACGACTGGCGTCGATCCGGCCGCTCGACGTCAACTCTGGAACGTCTTATCTGACATTCGGGCATCTGGGAGAACGCTTATTTTGACGTCACACAGGTAATATTTCACTTAGTTGTCCCCTCCACGAAAGCTCGAGTGGACTATGAAAATAATGTTCGTTCGTCCGTCCTTCCGTCTCAAATCTTGTGAACGCAATATCTCGATAACATAGGGAGCTAGCGCCTTGATCTGTGGTACAATTCTGTCTTATGGAGTTCTCTAGGCCTAGTTCACACAGAACTGACCTTGACCTATTTTCAAAGGTCACAGAGTCAGAATGTGAATTACAGTGACAGTCCCTTGTGAACGCGATGTCTAAGGGTGAAATGGAGCTAGAGTCGTGATATTTGGCACAATGCTGTTTTTATTGGAGAATCTAGGTCAAGATCTCTCAGGAATCACCTTGACCCATTTTCAAAGACTACCGAGATCAAAATGCGAATAATGTTGCGAATATGATATCCCAATAACAAAGAGAGCAATAACAATAACAAAGAGAGCAATAACAATAACAAAGAGAGCGAGAGACAAGATATTTGGAACAATGCTTTCTTGTGAATTTAGCTCACGTTCACATCGTACAGACCTGGACTTATTTTCGAAGAACGGAGACGTCAAAATGTGAATAGTAGTCTTATTTGTCTGTAAACACAATATTTAAGGGACGACTTGACCTTGAATCATAATCTTAGCACAATGCTGACTTGTAAAAGCTTCACTTCAGACTGCTCGTGACCTATTTTCACTGGACTGAATATTTAGCACAATGCTGCTTTATGAAGGCTTTCAGGTCATGTTTACGCTGTACTGAGCTTAACGTATTTTCGAAGGTCACGGGTCAAAATGTAAATAGCGCTGCAGTCATAGTTTGCATGTGAGCACAATATCTAAGGAACAACTTGAACTAGATGTAATTTTCCCGTCGTGGACAATAATTGGACGACTCAGTCATTCCTGCTTCATATCCGCCTTTATGTAAAGTTCACTATAGAGCCTTGTCGAGCGAATTTCAATAGTGATGGTAACATGCCCTTTCAGACAGACTGCTAATCAGCTTGGTCAACCAAATAATCATTGGCGAACGTCCCATAAATCACAGTCATCTCGCAAACGTAGTGTTGCGTTTTGAAAATTTGCAAATTGTATTATTTTTCTCTTACCCTAGTATGGAGGAATGTGACGCGCTTTGTACACGGATAGCCATCATGGTGAATGGCCGGTTCCTGTGTCTGGGAAGTCCTCAACATCTGAAGAACAAGTTTGGCAAAGGCTACACGCTGATTGCTCGGATAGGAGAGTCCGAGACCACGGAGCAATCTTCGTTGGAAGCCTTCGAGAGGTTCATCGAATCAACATTTCCCAGTCACCAAAAAGTAGACTCGTCCAACGGATACGTGAACTATCACATTTTGGACCCAAACGTGCCGCTGTCGTATATTTTCGGAACATTGGAGAAAGCCAAGCGACAGTATGACATAGAAGATTATTCAGTCAGTCAAACTACCCTACAACAGGTGTTCATAGACTTCGCCAAAACACAGGTCCCACCGCAGGAAGAAGAGGCAACCACGTGCAAGTCGCTTTGCTGCTGCTGTTGTTGTTGTTCCTCATCTTAAGTACCGTATGGTTGATGTATTCCATTTTAAGACGCGTAGAAATGGCCTGGGATCGCGGATACCCTGAAAGACTTGGTTGTAGCTGTTTCTGAGAAAGCCTTTGAAATTCCAAGACAATTGACTGGTCCTTCGTTCGAAGAGGGTCATCTGTAAATTATGCATGGCAATTGTCCGACCCGAACTCTCGCAAAATCTCGCCCACTCGCTGAAATATGGCGGGATTACATTAGCGAAAATGTTTAGTCATCCATATATCAATATCCATGAACTCAGGTAAAGGAGATGGTACGATAAGGCGGGATTTTGGCCTATACGTGGTGCGGTTGAAATCGAAAAATAAAATGTCATAAAAATAATTGTGTTTAAATGTAAATGCAAGAGAAAAAAATATGTACACAGTATGTGAAAAATCTAGCTCGATTGCGTTATAATTATAGTTATGGCATGAAATTGAAATCCGCAGCATGTGCCATGACAGAAGGGTCTAAATCGAGTCATTCAAACACACATTAGACACGGAGGACCCCTTGGACCAAAACTCCAGTTAACCTGGTGATGTGCGGTGGCATTTATCTCCACTGCTGGAAAATCTTTGTCCTGTGTGTGGAATTGTCTGTTTGAATCACTCGATTTAGAGTGATATTTTTTTCACGAAATAGCACATGCTGCGGATCTCAGTATTGTGTACATATATTTTCTCTTGTGGTTACAGTAAAACACAATTACTTTCAGGAAATTTTATTTTTTCGATTTCAACCGCACTACGTGTAGACCAAAATCCCGCCTTATCGTACTATTCACTGTAGTTCTCTGGATAAAATTTCACTGCGTTTCACCACGCATGCATACGTTGCGATGTGCCCTCTACTTCATGTCAATCGATTTTAACCAGTTAATCAATCAGCTAACATAACTAGCTCTTCTGGTGTATGCTCTGGTTCTATTGTACAACCCTCTCATGTGGTTCCTCGATATGGGGGATTAAGTTTGTGCATTGGACATATATCTACGAATAAGTTTTAGGCTTTCATCGTCAAATTATGTACTTTGCATTTCGAGGTTGTAAGTCGGAAATACAGGGAAATCATTGGCTGAATGTTAATGTGAATATTAACTTTAACATGGTAATGACTTTAATATCGTATTTGCTCCCTATAATAATAACTGGGAACTATATTTAATCACAAAGCCTTGTGCTTAAGACTTTGTGAACTGAGTGTTGTTGCTTACAAATCAGCAATTGCCGATCAGACATGCAGGCAAAGTGTTGGATATCTCCAGGGATGGTCAAAAGTAGGAATTAAAAAATGCAACACAGGTTAATCGATAAATTGCCATTATTAGGGAGCCAATCTTTCCACTTCAAGATGTAGAATAATTTCACATTCATAAAATATGTTACACTATATACTAGATTTCACCAACGTGGAACAGCGTCTCTGGGGTTATAGTCCGTACACTTAGGGTGTATCATTCACTTCCTTCAGGAGGAGTGCACCGTCCACAGGTGGTGATTATGGCAAAGCTTAATCTGATCTAGGGCTGAGAAGTGTAGACGGTTTAATTTCGGTCGCTGTCAGAGGTAAACAATATCCAAACGGTCGTTTAGAAAATCGATTACCATTGGTCCTCGGTAATTGGATGTTCAAAGCGGCCCCTAGCGTCCAAGAGGCGAATATTTGGTATGAATCAGCGGGGCAACAAGAAAAATAAGGAACATGTGTACACAAGCTGGTTTATGAGCGTTCTTAGCTATCGACTCGGTCTGAAAGATGTTCAGTGTGTGTGTCCGGATTGCTTTGGCTGAGTCTAGATTACAAATGGTGCTGATCATCATGTCAATGTCCCCACTGAGTTAAGTATGAAAAAAGGGCTCAGGAACCAAACTTTAACGTCGATTCCGTTGAATGTATATTTTTAAGACATTTTGTTCCTAGTTTTATATGTCGTTAAGAACATCGCTGTGATACATGCTTGATACTATGTACATTATCAATTTGTTTATCATCATGCGTGTACATTATCATCCATACATTATTGTATATCAAATCATTTGTTTAAATTAGATTTGATAAAAAAAAGTATAAATACATAGCGTAAAGTGTACAAGGATTTGTTAGAGACACGATCGTGACACATGGGCTGACCAACCCTCGCTATGAAGCGAAACGAACTTTTTCTTACAGCGAACCAAACTTTGTTTCATGACGAAACAAATCTTTTTATATCGGTTTCGCATACACGCACACAAACGTTTTGCTGAGCAAACCTTACAGTTAACCCTATCTGGCCTGGGGGTCTGGGACGGGGACGGAAACTACGGAACAAAGAGAAGAGAGCTGAAACTTCATGACTTTTACGCGAATCTTATTGGTGTCATTTCCAAACTATTTTAAATGCTAAAAAGGCATGAAAGTAATCTATTTTGTCAAAAACAATTCTTCTCTATCACACTAATTAGTTTTGAGAAAAAATATTAAAGAATAAAAAAAAATCATCAGAAAATCGGTAAAAAACCCCAAAACACAACCGAAAATGGGTTCAGAAAATATGACGTCACTGTGATGTCATCAGGAAGGCCATCTTGGTTAGTTTTGCATTTGTTTGTAGAGCTGCACTAAAATATATATTATGGGAAGTTTCAGCCCTCTACACCAAGGCATCCCTTCCACCCCCCTCTCTTCCCAGTCTGGCAGGGACAGTCTCCAAATCGACCACACCATGTGATGACATTTTGTCTATCAAATGGCGTGAGTTCAGGCTTTGTTCACCTGCTCGTTTCCATATATGCATTTGCTGTAGCTGACACGAAGCGAGTACTCCAATATTACAGAGATATGGAGAATTTACTTGATGTTCGCGAATTATTGAACAACTACTCAGTGTGTTATTTATGACAGTAATTCTTAGTGATGTCATCTTCATGCGATTTCTCTGTTCACACTTCGACGTATCCTTGATAGATCGGACCAACTAAAGCATTCAAACTCGGAGGTGTAAATTTCATCTACAAATCAAATACGAGTCAATCAAAACCTACGCAATGACTGTGTTGGATGACGTATTGTCTCAGTATAGTTACGTCATTCCTCCTAATATGGCGGTAGGTGTGGCCATATACATATGACAGCCAATCAATAACCCACTCATATGACACATTTCGAAATTCAAATGTATTTGAGGTCAAGGCTAATTCGAAGTGTGAACAGAGATGGCTGGTGTATGAAGATGATTGATGTGTGAACAAGAGTATATCTTATTCATTGCTGTGAACATTCGACGCCTCATATAACTATTACTTCATCCATGTTTCCATTCAATTAGTCGTAGATAATATGAAACTGCATACTACCTCGAAACCGGTTTATATTAGCCTTATTACATGTATATGCCATACGTGAGGGAAATAAAGTCTACCTCGAAATGGGTTGTTTCGTGTAGTATATGACTTCAAATAGATGTGAATATGTCACACGCAGAATAAAGATTGAAATAAAATCTGTGAAAAGTTGCTCTCTATGCATGCGTGGATCCTGTGCGGAACTGCTCTAAAGTATACATGTTTTCGAAAAATAAAAATAGGATTCATCAAAGATCCCCGTCATGGGATATTTAGGATCTCAACTGCATCCGTCAATCCACCATGTAAATCCACTGTATCATGTGCAAGAATTAACAATTCGTACGAATAGTGGCACTTGTTTCCATCAACCGGTCAAAGGTCAAGTCTGAATGTGAGGTGCCGAGGGAGGATTTACTGCGGAGTAATATGGTTGCTCTTTAGCCATCAGACGTCGTCAGTTTCCCCCTCCCCTCATACATATTTCACCAAGGTCACTTTGTCTCCAAAATCAGGAAATCATTGCAAATTGTTTATTATTTGAGTGGATACGGTACATCATTGGTAGACGATTATGCCCAAAATTGAGTTCGACGTGCAGGCAAAGACCAGGAAGACGATGGCAATGTCCACGAGGGGTGTTCCACCGCCGATGCAATCCCCAGAGGTGATGTTGATAGAAAGTCAAGGTGCTGCAAAACGGATGATGGGAGTGGTATACCCCCGAAAGAGGACCGTGTACCTGGACTGCGGGGACCAGACCAACTCCCCCTGAGTATCGATACTACTACGTCATTTGGGGAGTAAGTCAGGCAATGCCTCTAATGGATTATCCCTATAAACAGTGAGAAAACACTCTTTTATCAAACAATGCCCCTCTTCAGGGCCAATCATTCCGTGCGAAAGAGAGCTCCTCACTAAGCAAAATTTTCTCTTTTCAAGGTACGTGTTCTTCAGGTTTAAAAACGATACCATGACACTATTTTGTACGAAAATTTGGGTCCCAGTATGACCCACCTCTTTCAAAACAATCCATGCGGATCCGAACATATCCTCCAGTATGATGTAACATTGGAGTTACAGGGAAGTAGCAGCAAGAAAGCAAATTTCCTATCATTCGTGGAGCTCAAATCTCGGAGGAATTATGACATCACTTTCGGTAATGACATTACTTCCGGGGTTAGGTCCCCTTTGATGCGAAGACACGTCCAGAATATTGTAATGACAACAGATAGGAACAGCTGTTTTCCCATTTTTTTACATTTTTCCGGGCCTCGGGGTGTCGATGGGCGGTAACCCCATGTCCTCTGTCAAGTGATCCTTGGTTTTCAGGCTGGGCCTAAGAACAGGATCTTTCTTCATTTTCAACGATAACCAGCTATACTGGTCACAGAGAACCATTGCCGTTTCTGATATTTGGGCACGCGTGAATATACGCCTGCTGTTTGTGGGTTCCTCTTCTTCCTCGCTGTTTACTTCATCAAGACTATAACCGAACGAGATTGCGGTACCTGTTTCATCGGGTACACCCTTAGTGTCACCATTCTCTGCATCATCATCTGTATCGTCTTCATACCTACATTAAATCAACTAGAATTAAATATTTATATCCAGGCGTTTTCGAATGAACCGCATTTTTGATCATTTCTCCTGTTGTTTAATTGTTTAATTCGTATCCTCGGCCAGCTGTGTGCGCTGGTGCGTGACCATGGTCAAACTGGCAAATCGTATATTGACTGTGAAGTCTGAATAATGGGCCACAATCCTCACTTCGTTGGTCGATGGTGTGCACGTTCATGTCGCCGTAAATTGCCCAGGTATCGAGACGGCTCCCTGCAAACCGAAGAAGTATACAGGGCAGCAGCGCCGTAGTTGGTAGACTCATGGATGGATTCAATCTTTACGGCCCCTTCAAACCACAGGCGTCCATGTCCATGAATTACACGTTGTGGAGGTCTAAACTGTTAGTCCGAAGTAGTGTCCACAATCCCCACATTGATGCCTCATGGAGTATCGGTTCATGACGGTGTAAACTGTTCAGGCGCTGAAATGTATCCGCGCAGGTAGATCAGATATACTGGGTGGTGGCATCGTGGA
This sequence comes from Hanleya hanleyi, assembly GCA_036873755.1. Classification (NCBI taxonomy): domain Eukaryota; kingdom Metazoa; phylum Mollusca; class Polyplacophora; order Lepidopleurida; family Hanleyidae; genus Hanleya; species Hanleya hanleyi. The sequence continues at coordinate 14,303 of JAVTVY010019868.1, read as the reverse complement.
TGGCGAGCTCATGGCGTTGTAAAGCATCCAAACGAGTGAAAGGCTCCTCTTAGGTGGTATAACTAATACAGAGCGCCAGCACCGTGACTGGTAGACTCATGGAGTTGAAAGTGGCGAAGACGACTAAATGCCTTCAACAGGTCGTACAATATAGTGGCGTAAGTGGTTGACAAACGGTCTGCTGAGTCGACCAAGACTGCTCGCTTTTATAGCGCTCTGAGAGAAGAAATCAGTGCTATCCATAAATTGCTCATTTTATCCAGGACGAGGGTTGACGAATCATTGAATACGCGCTCTATGGCTAGTCCGCACACAAATCGCATGCATGTACTCTCACCTGGAGGTACCGCCGTATCTACAGCTTTTAATGGCATATTCGGCCAAAGTCAGGTCATTGCTGAAAGTGAGGCCAGCGCGCGCATGTGCATTCGCCTGGTGCTGCCGCCTTTTGATGTCTTGTAAGATGATTACGTCACTTCCAGTGATGACGTGACTTCCGGAGATGAACTCATAACCATAGGGTACGGGCGACACATGGGTGCACGGTCAAGAGCCAATGGCCAAAGCATGTGTGTCTGATGGTGTCGCCTCGGCGTTATGACGTTACGATAGTGTTTTAAGGCTTTACGATATAGCGTCAATGCGTTGAGACGAGCGCTAAGACGTAACGATGGGCTTTAAAGCATAAGGACGAGCGCTGACATACATCATTACCTTTCGTTGAATTAGTGTCAACTCCATGAGATATCACTTGATTATTTAGAACAATCAGAGCTTCTAAGCTATCTCTCTACGGCGCGGAAGCGTTAAGATAGGTGCTTGTGGGCCTTACTGTGTTACGTCTATAAAGCCAACTCTACCCGAAAGAGGTGCACAGTCGACATCTAACCGTCAATATGGGTTATATATGCTCCGTAACACTACGACATGAAGAGACCCCAGAGAAATATACATGGTTATAGAGATACCGAGAGGGCAGAATCCGATGAATATACCGAGAGCATACCGGTTGACAGCCAGGCTGAAAGCTTGGTCGCTGATAGTCAGGCTACGTCCCAGGGAAGCCTGAGTGAGGAAGACAAGGACCCACCTTTTGGGATCGTATTGTGCCAGCTGCTGTTAGCCACACTGCGGTGGTCGATGACGCTGGGCAGGATAACTTACAACAGGCTTGCATCCAAATGCGCCCCGACATCAGGAAAACAACCATGTCGATCTGAGAACGTTATATCTTGCTGCCGCTTGAAATGAAGGGCGATCTTACGCATAGGTCCATCATGAAGACAAAGCGTCACTTGGAAGGAGATTTAGGATTACCACCCACAGAGGCCCTGAAAAATGTGATCAAAATGCGAACGCAGCTGTTCTAGGATATGTTGGCGTTGCTGCCCGAAGAAGCTTAGGGGTGTACCGGAGTGAAAGGACGGCTGTGGAACAAGAACGAACATGACAAAAGATTAAGGCAACACAAGGGCAGTTTCTCAAAGAGCGAACACGGCGGACGAAGGGTCTGCTACATGGATAATAGCACACGTGAATTATGAAGACACCCATCACGGCTCCCCTAGGTTGAGTGTGATGTTATGGAGGGAATAATAAAATCTGGAATAGGCAATATGCTTGTTGCTGATTTTCTCTTTCTCTCATCTGATTGCGTTAAGGCGTTAAGAGATTAGGGGCTAGATATAGATGGGTTTGTGTATCTTAAGGGGATCCTAATACAAGCTTAGGGCGTCAATGACGAGCGATGGGCACGACTCACCCACTCCCTCTTTCACTCACGTACAAGTCACTCAATCACTCATTCAATCACTCACTCTCAAACTCACTTACACACAAACTCACACACTCGCCAGTTATTCTTCACTCATTCGCTCACTCAATTACTGTGTACCCAGGGGGAGGCAGCTCTGCCTGACTAGACAGACCCATCCAGCCCTGTTCACTACATCCTATCGCTCACACGAATTCCCCTACATCCACCTGCATGGCTCATTTCGACCCACCCAAAACGCCCATGCGCATCTCTCAAATGTCATCTTACTCTACTACTCCTCGACTGCGCATGCACACCATACTTCCGGTGAAAAAAATTTCATTAGTAGTTTACACTCCAACGACTTGGGGGAAGGTTGAGCCCTACATTCGTAGACTCGCTCTAACGACTTATCGTGGGTATGGGGCCCAGCAGCCAGGCCGTCCCAACGACTTTCCATTAGGAGGAGCCAGCAACCAGTCCGTCTCTTACGCGCCACGTATATTAATTGTTTCTCTATTAAATAATAACTGTAAATATAAACTTCGTGTTCTTTATATTGCTAACTGTATGTATATATATTTCTAACTCGGCATTATTCGTAGGCCTCCGCCTGAGTCACGCGGTTCACATATCTGATGTACATCGCCCCTATCCTGAATACAACATTGTATACCTTTATATCTGTCTCGGTCATCTTTGCAGGTTGTCATCTCCCCTGCCCCCTGATCTCCACTAGTGACTGGGTTCCTTCAATGATAGACAGGACCAGTGACAGGTTGATCCCAGTAGGGGAGATTGGAGTACAATGCATGGGACATTTTTCACCTTTTTGCAAAAATCTTCACTATTATTGTCCGGCAGAGTAGCCTTCTGGGCTCTAGTTATATCCAATATTTAGTATGACATAATCATTCAAAAAAAAAAATGAAATATCTGTTTTACTTTTCTCCAGAATTCATTTTTGAAAAGTTAAAAAAAAGTGTTCCAGTTTGCCCCGGATATGGGTGCACTGGAACAATAATCAAAATACATTTTATTTCTAGTATATACTAATATGTTTCATAGGAGTTTGGAAGATTCAGCAGCAATTGTTAAGTTAGTTGCAATTTTAGACCCCTGCTTTGCATGAAATATTTCCCAGAGGCCAAATTTGAGGAAGACAATATTTTGTCTGATTCTCATTCCAATGAAAGCATTTGACTTTGAAAGTGTTAGTAAAACTCATCAAATCCGTTAGCATTAACCATTACTACTATCTAGGAAACAAAATAATGCACTTTATTAGCATTTTAGGGTGAAAGTAAATTTTGTCATTTGATTACTATTGCCCCAGTGCGCCCCGTCAAAAGTGTCCCAGTCATGGTATATTCCGTTTTATGAAAAAAAACCCTAATACCTACATCTGATATAATAAATCGATATAATTAAATTGTACCTTTGTCCATCCTCTCCCAGTAGTAACAAAACAGCAATGAAATACTGCTGAAAACTTGATATAACAAAATATTATTCTCAGTCCTAAAATTTTACTTGGACTGCCCAAAAATATTTTTTGTTGTCCCTAATTTTGTACCAATGATAGTTTTCACTTGTAATCAATATAGAAGTTGTATGGGGTAGTGGCTTTCTGCTGATAATAATGTAATGTGCTTCCTGTCCTTGCCATAGCAGCTAGACGGATTGCCCCACTGTGCCCCATGTCCCACTGTACCCCAGTCTCCCTTACTTGTAAATTATCGTTCCTTGTTTTTATCTAACCTCGTGGCAGCACACGTTACAACTGACAAAAAATGAGATTTTCTATGAATTCCTGATTTTGGATCACAAAGGTATGCAAGAGGCGTTTGTAACTACAAGCTCATAATCTTTATTATATATAATACACAATACAATAAACCAGATCGATACATGTACAACAACAATTCGGCTGATAAGACAGCAAAGCAACTCCATCTTCGTACACAAAATCGATTCATATATCTTCTTAGCAGTGACGCAGATATGCGTCGCAATGTACTCCGTTGTGTACGAAGATGATGAAATATCGACCATCAGAGAAATAGAACTCTTTGTCAACCAATGCAAAATAGAGCACACCAAATCATGCTTTTTGTTCTTTTTTAATGCAATATATGGACTATCTAGAAACAAACAGATCGATATATAGTTTTACAAATGTTATATTCTGATAACATTCACACGTATGTACACATAGTTTTAGTGGCTCGAATGAATTTACAATAGCGGACCCATCAGTCTTTCTTACCATAGCTCGTTTACATTTGGGCATATCTCATTCCCGTCCAATATGGACGCAATGCAAAGAAATTTAAAGAATTCTAGAGTTAAACTAATCTGATAATGTTTAGAAAGTTTGACCGAAGCTCTTGCAACCAATTATATGATTTGACAAAATATTTGCCAAGTTATAAAAAAGAATGTACATCAATTAGACAAATTTGACGGATATTTGCTATATGTTTGACAAATCGTCATCGGGATTCATTGAAAAATATGCTTGCTCTCATGGTCAATACCAAGTGAGGTGCTCTGTACCGTACCATATAGGCTTTTACATGAAAAATTCGTATTTGAATTTTGAAAGAACAAAACAATATTTAAAATTCTTGAGTTCCACTGGTAAGTTTGACGTAATACACGAGTAGCGTAACTCCGAAAGACATAAGGTCCATTTTGACTCAATACTTCGGCTCTTTATTTTACCATCATCAAGAGTACTACTTTGTGAGTAGAAAATAAAGAGCAGAAATAATTCAAGTCAAAATAAGCCTTACGTTTTTCGGAGTTACACCATTACGTCAAATAATGTCTCGCGTCATTTTTGCCAACAATCCCAAAAGAAGAAGAAAAAAGAAAAAAACTAGGCCCATGGGCATATATAGAAAGGTGGTTCAGAAGATAAACACTGTTGCTTGATTGAGGGTTGGGACAGATACCATCCACCGCAAGTGAACTTTTCTTTGCATAATCTAGATTTTATTGCACTGTACTTCCATTTGTAAATTAGTATTTTGTAATTTATGGCTCACAGAAAAAACAGTTTTTAACTGATTGTGATACCCGAGTATCATTTTCAGAGACTATCGGTTGACTGGCTCCAATAGTGGAGATAGTAAAACTCAAAAGAATAGTGGCTTTCTGAGTAGCAGATTTCTTTCCCAGAGTTTCAATTCAAAATAGAATCTATTTGTTTGAAAAAGCCTCCCCCCCCAAAAAAACACACACACGAAAAACTGGCCATAACACTAAGCTGATCCGTATGCAGTGGTACTATTATTATACATACACCCGGTACTGGCACTGAATGAAAGTATTAGAACACATGAGTGCATGAAACAACAAGTGGCAAGACATCCATCTCAGAATATTTCAGTTCTCAGACATATCAGATAGTATTATTTCTAAGTTTAGGTTCAATTGATTCATTAATTTCACTACATACATGAACATATATTCCTAACACCAGTCCATGTGATGACCTAGTTTTAGCTTGATCTCTTCATTCATCAGAAACTAGACTCAGCATAGATACATGTACAGCCCCTAGATCTATGGTAGGGCAGCTCTTTACACGTGTACATGTTGCCGCCTGAACTGTAGTTCTCTCAGCTGAGGTCAATCTTTGGAAGAGTGACCATAGCAGGCTTCCATACTTTAGTGCGTATTAATCTGATATCTTGAAAGAAAACAATTAACAGAGCATTATTTAATACAGGTAAGGGATCAAGTACATGCTAAGTGACTATACATAGGCCTACAAAGCCTGCCAACCACTGAAGGATAACTGTTCTGGTCTGAGAATGAATAAACAATTTGAAACTATTTTTATACGTGTACTTCGGACAACCCTAAAAAAATCAGAAATTTTCTAGATCCCATAATAAAGGTGAGACAACTCACCTTTCTAAAAACAAGGGGAAAAAAACAAAGTATACTACAGATTACAGGATCTGGTTGTCCGATATGATATAATGTCTGCAGAATGCAGGTTCCCGCTCATTAGGAAAAAAATACACGAATATAACTTTACAACAGTCTCAACATACTTCGCAAATACGTAACATATCATGACGTGCTAAAATAACATTAAGATATACAATGGTAGCAGATTGCAATCAGGAATGACTGGGGAATATTTCGATTGTCCTAAAGTAACTGTGACAATAGCAAACATTTTTCCACTTAATTATCTTCACGAAGAAAGCGTATTCCGCATTTCTGTATGAGGATAGCAGTCCATACGGATGACAGTATTACATGTGGACGGGAGATGACGTTTATTTGCGGTTCTGTACTGTCATCCAAACACCTTTCCCTTTCGTGGACAGTACGACAGTTTCGTTGAATTTTAATGGAATCTGAATGGAAAAACAATATAATTTTGCTATTAGTTGTTATTGAGCGCCTGATAAGATTAATGGTATCAATTCATTGTCGGTATACATGTACATATTCAATATTATGACTTATCCCAACCAGACCTGGCCGAACTGTATTCATAGGCTCTCCCACCCTGGTCTGATATTTGGCCCCCACCCATGTATTTATTTTCGTTACCACGTAGGATAGAGGACTGCAACTTCCCATGCTATATATTTGGATCAATCTCCAATGTAATTTAAACAAGAGCCCAAGGGGCTTCAATATACGCCCGTATATCTGGAATTATATTGGTCCAAATTTCAAGTTTGTTTAATAGCCTTGATTCCAATTGGTAGCTAGCAATCCAGAGAAAGGTCTTCAATTTTGTGCTTCTGAGAATGTAACATATATCACATCTTGTACTTGATTCAGTTTTGGGGGACTGTGACCTTGACCTTTGATCGATTGATGTATGGCTCCTCTTTGCCATGCGAGTAAGGTATACTCAAAGTTTGGTACCAATCCATACCTTGAAACTAGAGTTATCGCATGGACAACAAATGTTAATGGATGAATGGATAGAACGCAACATCGCATTACATGACCTCGTCTTTGACAGGCATATGAAAATGTGACTTGTAATGAATTCCTGATTTTTGGGGTCACAGTGACATTGACCTTTGACCTTTACCTAAATTTTGGTACACGACACATCGTCTTCCCTCAATGTATCAATGGACAAAAAAAAATCATGATTTTTATAAATCTCATGATTTTGAGGGTCACAGTGACCTTGACGTTCGGCCTTGACCTGCATTTTGGTAGATGACACATTATGTTCCCCTAATGTATCCACTGACACAAAAAAAAAATACTTTTCAAAGATTTCTTGATTCTGAAGTCATGTTGACGTCATCTTGTCGGGAGCCATTTTTCGCCTCATTTGGACAGATTTTCCGAATATATATCTTCCGATATTTTCTTTCAAAAAATAATATATGATAGAGAATAATTAGTTATTGCAAAATAAATTACTTTTAGGCACGTATAAAACATGTCTCAAAAACTGACTTCTGAGACATATTTTGGACACCATATTGAATTTTCCCATGATCATTTGCACAAGCATAGAATTATGCAAATGGTCTCAAAATGACGCCAATATGATTCGAAGAAAAGTCAGAAAATTTAAGCTATTCTGTTCTCTTTCTGTCGGAGTTGCGGTGAAAAGGTTGGTATGAGGGATATATAGGGTTAAAATTTGTGGTCTTGAAAAGTTGAAACGAAACACCCAGCACTGAAAGAGCAAAATCTATCGAAGAATCAATTCATAGTGACCATATAGGCATTCAAAAAGGCACCATCCGACGAACTGAACAAGACATCACCCGAAATTCAAAGAGAATGGAGCGAATGGCACCATCCGACGAGACGGAAGAAAACTTCATGATAAATTAGTATATAATAATCTGATGTAAAATAAAATAAGTTTTGCCCACTTTTCCTCGCAGAAAAGCAGGAATTTTGAAGAAAAATGACAAAAAAGTCACTTTTCTGGTTCCCCACATGGGTACCATTTTGAATTTACCCATGTCACACAAATAGGCTCAAAACGGCCTGGCAGGGTTAATAAACCAAACGAGACATCGTCACCCAATCAGACCGAATTCCCGCTCATTAGGAAAAAAATACACGAATATAACTTTACAACAGTCTCAACATACTTCGCAAATACGTAACATATCATGACGTGCTAAAATAACATTAAGATATACAATGGTAGCAGATTGCAATCAGGAATGACTGGGGAATATTTCGATTGTCCTAAAGTAACTGTGACAATAGCAAACATTTTCAGCTTTTCCACTTAATTATCTTCACGAAGAAAGCGTATTCCGCATTTCTGTATGAGGATAGCAGTCCATACGGATGACAGTATTACAGGTGTACGGGAGATGACGTTTATTTGCGGTTCTGTACTGTTATCCAAACACCTTTCCCTCTCGTGGACAGTACGACAGTTTCGTTGAATTTTAATGGAATCTGAATGGAAAAACAATATAATTTTGCTATTAGTTGTTATTGAGCGCCTGATAAGATTAATGGTATCAATTCATTGTCGGTATACATGTACATATTCAATATTATGACTTATCCCAACCAGACCTGGCCGAACTGTATTCATAGGCTCTCCCACCCTGGTCTGCCATTTGGCCCCCACCCATGTATTTATTTTCGTTACCACGTAGGATAGAGGACTGCAACTTCCCATGCTATATATTTGGATCAATCTCCAATGTAATTTAAACAAGAGCCCAAGGGGCTTCAATATACGCCCGTATATCTGGAATTATATTGGTCCAAATTTCAAGTTTGTTTAATAGCCTTGATTCCAATTGGTAGCTAGCAATCCAGAGAAAGGTCTTCAATTTTGTGCTTCTGAGAATGTAACATATATCACATCTTATACTTGATTCAGTTTTGGGGGACTGTGACCTTGACCTTTGATCGATTGATGTATGGCTCCTCTTTGCCATGCGAGTAAGGTATACTCAAAGTTTGGTACCAATCCATACCTTGAAACTAGAGTTATCGCATGGACAACAAATGTTAATGGATGAATGGATAGAACGCAACATCGCATTACATGACCTCGTCTTTGACAGGCATATGAAAATGTGACTTGTAATGAATTCCTGATTTTTGGGGTCACAGTGACATTGACCTTTGACCTTTACCTAAATTTTGGTACACGACACATCGTCTTCCCTCAATGTATCAATGGACAAAAAAAAATCATGATTTTTATAAATCTCATGATTTTGAGGGTCACAGTGACCTTGACGTTCGGCCTTGACCTGCATTTTGGTAGATGACACATTATGTTCCCCTAATGTATCCACTGACACAAAAAAAAAATACTTTTCAAAGATTTCTTGATTCTGAAGTCATGTTGACGTCATCTTGTCGGGAGCCATTTTTCGCCTCATTTGGACAGATTTTCCGAATATATATCTTCCGATATTTTCTTTCAAAAAATAATATATGATAGAGAATAATTAGTTATTGCAAAATAAATTACTTTTAGGCACGTATAAAACATGTCTCAAAAACTGACTTCTGAGACATATTTTGGACACCATATTGAATTTTCCCATGATCATTTGCACAAGCATAGAATTATGCAAATGGTCTCAAAATGACGCCAATATGATTCGAAGAAAAGTCAGAAAATTTAAGCTATTCTGTTCTCTTTCTGTCGGAGTTGCGGTGAAAAGGTTGGTATGAGGGATATATAGGGTTAAAATTTGTGGTCTTGAAAAGTTGAAACGAAACACCCAGCACTGAAAGAGCAAAATCTATCGAAGAATCAATTCATAGTGACCATATAGGCATTCAAAAAGGCACCATCCGACGAACTGAACAAGACATCACCCGAAATTCAAAGAGAATGGAGCGAATGGCACCATCCGACGAGACGGAAGAAAACTTCATGATAAATTAGTATATAATAATCTGATGTAAAATAAAATAAGTTTTGCCCACTTTTCCTCGCAGAAAAGCAGGAATTTTGAAGAAAAATGACAAAAAAGTCACTTTTCTGGTTCCCCACATGGGTACCATTTTGAATTTACCCATGTCACACAAATAGGCTCAAAACGGCCTGGCAGGGTTAATAAACCAAACGAGACATCGTCACCCAATCAGACCGAAGAGTAAACTAAGCATTAATTCATTCGTTCAGATGAATAAATAAAAACTGGACAAGACATCGTTCAAATATATAAAACATGATGTCATCATCCGACCGGACGGTGGAATATATAATAAACTGCAGAAGGCATAATACAACGTGAGGAAAGAATGCTTAATAAACCATTGAGGTAGACGCTAGATAAACTTAACAAGAATCGATCAAATGAGACGGGAGAATTGATCAGTATTTCGTGTGAAGGATGTGTGATGTTTACATGCGAAAAACTCCAGTGTGTGACGGTAATAAAGTGAATATTTTTTCCAATCCAAAACCAAGAAAACCATATTTGTCTTGAAGAATACATACTGAAATATGTATGGGAAAACTTATGATTATCAGGTACATACAAATGAATTTATGGTTCATCAAAATGTTTCCCCGGTTCTATTTTGATAGTTTTGAGGCATTTATTCGGAAGATTTCCTCTTGCAACATAAATCTGACACCACAAACCAAAATGATATTCCCATACAATACATGAGTAGTGTGACTAACGTCACAAGACCAACGAAGTAGGGTGAGGAAGATGACTTGGGGGTCCAAGCGTAATGTTATATGTCACCTAAATAGGTCAAATTTTCATCAAAAGTAGGTCAGCTCCCAACTTGCTGGTAACAGTCCCCTAAGGCACATTCATGCCAAAAATCAAGGTTCTAATGTCAACGGTTCTCTCTATTATGCCGACGAAAGGATTCGGATGGACTGACTGACTCACTCATTACCGGACAATTTGCAAATGAGAGCCTACTTCGCAGAAATAGTAGGAAGTTTGATCATCGGGAAGTACCAAGTTCGATTTTGGTTTCAGGTGTCATAATATATTGTCACACGAGAAAAGTGCCCCAAAAATACCAAAATAGGCCATGCAGGGAGCACATTTTGATGAATCAAGCATTTGAATTGTGCTGACTATCGTAATTTTTTTCACCGACGGATATTTCAGTATGTATTCTTCAAGACCCATCAAAACCGATTCATCCAAAGAAAACATGCTTGATGAACCAGACAAAACATCACCGGCCAGCGAGCTTGATAACATACGACGAAAGAGGATGCTACATCTGAGGGTAATAACATCTGACAAGACGGAAGATTGCTTGATAAACTGATAGTGATACCATCCAGTCAGACTGAAAGGATGCTTAGTAGTATACAATGCGTAAATTCGCGGAATAGCGCCTCACTGCACATGCGCAGAACTTGGTGTGACGTCACAATGGGGCGTGTGCGCATGCGTGAGTGGAACTGTGGTGGAGGTGGGTTCAAAATGGCGGCCAGTTTATGTGTCCTTTGTGGTGTGGGTTCAAAATGGCGGCCCGTTTTAGTGTCGTGTGTGGTGTGGTGTCAGTCAGTGCATGGTGGGTTCAAAATGGCGGCCAGTTTTTGTGTCGTCGGTCAGTTTTTGAGTCGTGTGGTGGGACCAAGATGGCGGCCAGTTTATGTGTCGTGTGTGGTGTGGGTTCAAAATGGCGGCCCGTTTTTATGTCGTGTGGTGGTGTCAGTGAGTGCATGGTGGGTTCAAAATGGCGGCCCGTTTTTGTGTCTCAGTGCATGGTGGGTTCAAAATGGCGGCCAGTTTTTGTGTCGTCGATCAGTTTTTGAGTCGTGTGGTGGTGTCAGTCAGTGCATGGTGGGTTCAAGATGGCGGCCAGTTTATGTGTCCTTTTTGGTGTGGGTTCAAAATGGCGGCCAGTTTTTGTGTCGTGTGTGGTAGGAGGTGGGTACAAGATGGTGTGGGTCCAAGATGGCGGCCAGTTTTTGTGTCGTGTGTGGTAGGAGGTGTGACCAAGATGGTGTGGGTCCAAGATGGCGGCCAGTTTTTGTGTCGTGTGTGGTGTGGGACCAAGATGGCGGCCAGTTTTTGTGTCGTGTGGTGGTGTCAGTCAGTGCATGGTGGGTTCAAAATGGCGGCCAGTTTTTGTGTCGTCTTGGGACCCAGATGGATGGGTCCAAGATGGCGGCCAGTTTTTGTGTCGTGTGGTGTGAGGTGAGTGTCAGTCAGTGCAAGATACACGTGGGACCAAGATGGCGGCCAGTTTTTGTGTCGTGTGGTGTGAGGTGAGTGTCAGTCAGTGCAAGATACATGTGGGTCCAAGATGGCGGCCAGTTTTTGTGTCGTGTGGTGTGAGGTGAGTACAACATGGCGGCCAGTGTCAGTGAGTGCAGTGTCATTCAGTGCAAAGATAGGCTTGCCCGCTGTTATAGTGCTGTGTTACTTAAGCATAAAAATTTCCTATTTTTTTCGATAAATCCGTTTCAATTTTCACGGAATTATGATAACACTGTAATCCATAGTTTACACGTATTTGTTTAGCTAAGAAAATCAATTTTATTTCCAATGTACCTGGTGTTTTAACATGGATAAATAGATGGTAGTGTGGCGAAAATTTAAATTATTACCTACTCAGTACATATTATGTTAATTTTAAAATTAGTTCGATTTGCAGAATGTAAACAAACACCCACATTCTCAAGCCTCACTAACACAGCCCGCTTTGTTTATTTTTACTAAAAACAACTGTCAACTTCGTTTTAGTGCGTCACAAAAAGTGCGCGAATGAACTATTTCTTAATAATTTCATGACGAATTCTCCTAAGGTTAGAAAGTACAGATATTTTATGATTTAGTCCTGAAGTATCAGCTCGTAAGATGTTCTAATTGTTGAAAAGAATGCCTATCAAACCTACGAGTATTGAACTGGTCCAAATCAACAATGGCTGACGCCAATATTTAACCCAGAGAATGACACCCAAAACAGAAAATGTTTCAAACAGATAGTTCTACAGAATGTTGTTTGCTAATATTTTGAATGAATATTATAATAATTGCAATAGCTTACCTGATAAAAGAGTTTAGTCCAGATGTATACCATATATCCATACTCCCGGGTGTTTGATGCATATCTGTGGCTGTTTTTTTCCTAGGTGGGTATAACACACCATGAAGGGCAAGGCTTTGGTGTAAGACCTCCCATTGAAAAGGTAATATCCTGGACAAAAGACTAACAATACAACTTGCAGCAGATCTTTTGTCAATTATATTTCGTGAGTCTTACACCAAATCGTTGCCCCATGAAGCCTTCATCACCATGCATTCGTATGCTAATCGAAATTCACAGATATTTCCTTCGGTATATAATCCGGCGCACACGAGAGATATCAGCTGAGCTAACGGCCTCAATTGCCTGTCAACTCTGTTGTTGTTTCAGCGCACACGGTGAGCAAAAGTTTCAAGAAATTGATTTCAGTTCCCGCATAACGTCTTCTTCAAGTCCATTTTGAAGAGTCGAGCGTATGAATCGAGTCAAAATAACATGCTGAGCTGTTTGGCTTGCGTTCACACACTGCTCGTGAGACGAAATTAGTTTGATATTTTTTCCCCCGCCTCGCGGTTCAGCCAATGAACTATAAGAAAAACATATGTGTGTGCATATTAATAAACCACGGGCGCCTAAAAAATGAACACATTTCATTACACTGTAGCGAATTGTTGCCAGTGCACGTGTCAGTCAGCGCGTTTTCATATCCACCTCAAATTGACACGGAGAATTTCGTTACCATAGCCAGTAAATTGTAAGTTTATTGCGGAAAGAATTGATATTCCATAAATTCCTGCGGGAAATAGGAAGTACACATATTTTGAGATATATTTCTCAAGACAACCTTGTATTCATTGAAAATATAAATCGGCGAGTAGTAGACGAAGAGAAAATTGGAAAGTACTGACCATGCCCCAGAATACTTCATATGCATATCACGGCCTTAAGGCCTATGTAAGATGTAATCTACATCACAGTTTAGTAGTATAAAAAGCGCAATTGACCTTGTCCCTTCCAAAGAAATAAAATCGGCTCTATTTTACAGGAGTATATACGCAGGTGACGTGGGTTGTCACGTCACTTCCGGGTTTTCACTAAACACTACCTCCAAACATACAAGAGTTGCAATGTTCAACCGCCGGGGTGTTTTCCCGCCCCAGCGCCCCGCAGCGCGCGCGCGCGTCATCCCGCGTCATCCCGCGTCATCCCCGGCAGTGCGCGCGCGCGCGCGGACGCGGGTCAAAAGGTCAAAGGGTCACCTCCAGGTCAGACGGTCCAATGTCCAATGAGACAATGTTGCGGTATCGCTATAGTCAGAGCTTGAGCACAAAAAAGGGGATTCTAGATGAACCTGGGAAAGATGGGCAGTTCCATGTGGACCAATCAGCGGTCGAGAAAAAGAGCCAATCAGCGTTCGAGAAAAAGAGCCAATCAGCGGTCGAGAAAAAGAACCAATCAGCGATCGAACAATCAGCCAATCGAATTGGGCTATTCACGGTGTGCTTTCGCTGACGTCCGCGCCTACATCTGGGTTCTTGTACACCCGGGTAATGTTTTTCTGGACATGGATGGGTTACCTTTGGCT
>JAVTVY010019864.1:0-76872 GCA_036873755.1 Hanleya hanleyi | reverse complement strand
GACCCTTTGGCAGACGAAACGGTGGGGCAGTTCACTTGCAACGGCATGGACTAAAGTAAACTGATTTAAAATTTGAAGAAATACATTTTCATTCAGACTCATTTGAACTCCTTGATATAGAAGGTGAAGGTATGGATATTCTCTATACTCCATATATAGAGTAACTTGGATTTCCGAATCGCACCAAAAAAGGTATCTTGCACAAAATTTGTACCAAATTTAAGAAAGATCAATGAAGTAGTTCCTGAGAATTCACGATAACAATGTTTCGAGGGGGAATTCAAGATGGCCACCTGGTGGACATACTGGATTTTCGAATCGGACCAAAAAAGGTATCTTGCACAACTGGACCACAAGGGGAACCTGTGAACCAAATTTGAGAAATATCCATGCAGTAATTTCCTGAGAATTCACAATAACAAAATTTCATGGGGAAATTCAAGATGGCTGCCTGTTGACCATATTGGATTTTTGAATCGGACCGAAAAAGATATCCTGCACAACTAGATCCCAAGAGGAACCTGTGTACTAAATTTGAGAAAGATCCATTCAGTACTCCCTGAGAAATCACAATAACAAAGTTTCATGGGGGAATCCAAGATGGCCGCCTGGTGGCCATATTGGATTTTCGAATCGGACCAGAAAAGGTATCTTGCACAGCTAGACCCCAAGGGGAACCTGTGTACCAAATTTGAGAAAGATCCATGAAGTAGTTCCTGAGAAATCGCGATAAAGTTCCACAGGGAAATCCAAGATGGCTGCCTGGTGGCCATATTGGATTTGCGAATCAGACCAGAAAAGGTATGTTGCACAACTAGACCCCAAGGGGAACCTGTGTACCAAATTTGAGAAAGATCCATGCAGTAGTTCCTGAGAAATCGCGATAACAAAATTTCATGGGGAAATCCAAGATGGCTGCCTGGTGGCCATATTTCATTTCCGAATCGGACCAGAAAAGGTATCTTGCACAACTAGACCCCAACGGGAACCTGTGTACCAAATTTGAGAAAGATCCATGAAGTAGTTCCTGAGAAATCGCGATAAAGTTTCATGGGGAAATCCAAGATGGCTGCCTGGCGGCCATACTGGATTTGCGAATTGGACCAGAAAATGTATCTTGCACAACTAGACCCCAAGGGGAACCTGTGTACCAAATTTGAGAAAGATCCATGCAGTAGTTCCTGAGAAATCGTGATAAAGTTTCATTGGGAAATCCAAGATGGCTGCCTGGTGGCCATATTGGATTTGCGAATCGGACCAGAAAAGGTACCTTGCACAACTAGACCCCAACGGGAACCTGTCTACCAAATTTGAGAAAGATCCATGAAGTAGTTCCTGAGAAATCACGATAAAGTTTCATGGGAAAATCCAAGATGGCTGCCTGGCGGCCATATTGCATTTGCGAATCGGACCAGCAAAGGTATCTTGCACAACTAGACCCCAAGGGGAACCTGTGTACCAAATTTGAGAAAGATCCATGCAGTAGTTCCTGAGAAATCGCGATAACAAGAATTGTTTACGGACGGACTTGACTGACTGACGACGGACGACTGACCACGGACGAAAAGCGATTTGGTGATGGTGGGCTAATGACATCAAACTGTACTCCAGATCAAAAGGAATACCAACTTTTCGATTCAATGTAGCAAAATTTTCATGAAACATGCAGTCAATTGAATATTATCGTCGCCTAACGTTAAGTGGTTATGGTCATGTGTGGTTTTGGCTAGCAAATCCTGTACGATTATTCGTCAGCTGGTATCCAGCAACGACCAGCAACGCCGGATAAACGTAAACACCCAGTTAGTCCGGTGGCTTAAGGCCAGATTTTCACTTTATCGTGACAGAGTGGAATAAAGCACCAAATTTGGCACACGTGTCGTCAGAGGTACCGCGAACAATATCAGAAGGGGTGCCCCCGATTTCGAGGCCCAGGAGGCACTATGTGACCCATTAGGGGCCCGGGGTCATTTTTGGCCTATAAATGTCAATTTTTATCCCAACGATTTTCAAAACATCATATATTCGCCATCCTCTGGGATAAGAGTCTGAAAATTTCCACACTAATAGTTTTGGCAAAGGTCTAGCGAGAAAAACAAAATAATCCAAGATGGCCGCCATAATGACGTTACAGCTACGTCAGAACCAAACTATGGTCAATTTTTGACGAATTTTCGATTCGAAATTTTGAATTATTTTTTCTTAATTATTTTCTTGGTGTTAAGTATACAGTAAATATTGAAAAATAATCATATATGACTGACTCAAATGGCACGGCAGCCCCTGACAAACCTTTGCCAAACTGGGTCAAGTTGGACCAGATCCTTATTTATGCAATAAATTTGTTGGGGCTACCATACAACGAAACCCGTGACTGGACAATGCATAGCTACCAAGTGAAATGTGTCATACTTATATAGCGTTAGACTTCCATCTACACATTTTTGAATATGTTATTCGGGATTCCTGCTGCTGAAGATGAAGTGGCGGCGCCAATGCGAAAGCTATGGCCTATTAAAGAGGATCAATGTCGATTAAAGATATTCCGTTTTTTACATGAGCTGATAAATAGGCAGCTGAAACGGGCGCATCCTCTGGAAATTGGAACAGGGGCCCGGCCTCGGATGTGAAATATGTAACCGAAAATAAGCACGGATTGCTTGAACAGGACAATATCTAATATTATCATTATCAACAAATGAACTGGTTTATGGGATATGTTATGTTTGAAGTTGCGGATAATAATGTGCATGCTTTGTAACGGGCCAGAATGATCGGAGAAAGAGACATCGTTGTATTAAAGAACATTGCTATTGCAGTCTTGTTCTGAACGATCTCTCAGTTCACTAATGCGTAAGAATGCATGAAATGCTACCAAGATCATTGCTCGTAAAAGAATTACATGGATACAATGTGGGGTATAGCATAACATATCTTATGGAGTATATCCTTAGTTATGGGCAATCTGGTATCCGGCCGTGTAATTTTGACATGCCCGTAAGTAGCTTTTTTGGCAAGAAATAACTGTGCAGGATCGTGTACTGCAGCCAAATTGTGCGCATAACTGATAGCCGATACGAATGTATAAGCTGTGGAGGATGCAAGAATGCTTTGAAGGAAACCAACTGTGAGGATGAGATGAGGAATATCTTACTGGCACACTAACCAGTGTTATTGAGAAAATCTCTATATACTTGTCATGCGCGCTTTAATACTTTCAAGGAAGATTCAGCAAGGGACGCCGTCAGAAGAACAACAGACAGGATATTGGGTTTCGACGAGCGATTGAGCCAAGGAGCTATAGACAGCGCTTCCTGAAATGGTAACCGCGAGAGTTTGTCAGGAATAAGATTGTTCTGAAATATGTTTTGATCTGAACAGAATGTCATTTCGAAGGCAGACAATTACTAACTGACGCAATAATTTCATCAGCAATGAAAGACTGGTGATTGATTACTTCAACCACGGCCATATTATCACAAAGAAAGAGAAGTTATGATTTGCCAGTTTATGGCCCCAAATATCCACGGCAAGCATTGCTTGACCGTGATATGGGCAAGATGTGCTGGTCATTCTTGGTTTATCCACGAGGATTCGAAAACAGCCGCCAAACCCAAGTTACCAGCAGCGTCGAAATTTGATACCCAATTTGGAGAAAGAAAATTAATTTTCCGTTGAAAGACTCCAGGAATACAAGCCAGGTATTAACATAGGCTTTAGCTTTATTCAAGCGAATGTGATGGTGAGCCTCTGATACAACTTTTGTTAAATTCTATCAGGCAGCGGAGAAATGCTCTGCCGGGCACGACGACTTTACAGGCAAAATTGTGCGAGCCAATGAGAGACTGCAGTTCCACAAGTGTTACCTTTTTTTGCGGCGCGAGAATTCACCCTGCATGCTTTTCAGTTTATGAATTTTGTCTTCTGGAAATGATGCTTTCATAATTCTGGAGTCCAGTTGAATCTCATGCATAACCATAGTAGTTGATGGGTAGTAGGTGTTTGATTGGAATGCCCAACTACTCACACAAGTAAGTGAAAGTTTGGCTAGCGCCATTTGCACCGACGAACATAAAGTCGTCCAGTATGTGGATGACCTCTGATATGCCGAATTTTGTAGCCATAACCGATTGCAGAGATGACTTGAGCTCTTTAATATCCTACAGGATGTAGAGCATCCCATCGAGAGGTACCGATACATAAATACGGAAGGCATCATCTAAATAGATTTTTGCCATCAAGCTTTAGTGACCATGTTTTTGAACTAGTGCAATCGCGATATCTAATGTCTACGTATTCAACATCAGGTCCTGTTGAATCGCACCGTTAATAGACAAGGCAGATTTTCCAGGGTAAGATAAATCGTGTAACACCCTAAACGTATTAGGGGGATTTGTTTTAATGTCACACTCAAGGTTATTTCACTCATATGGTGACAGCCACTTTTAATGATGGAGGAAGCTGGAATACTGGAAGAGAATCACCTCCGGCCCGTCGACAAGTAACTGGCAAACCTTCACACATGCAACAGCGAGGCTCGAAACCGTGCCGGTTCAGCGGTGTGAGGCTTTCGATCACCAGCGATGCGCCTTAGAAAGTTCGGCCAACAAGAGCCCCTAAAAGTATTAGGTTTCTTTCTGGGGACTAAGCCTAATTTTTAGCAAATCTTATTGTCAAAAGGAAGAGTTTAGAAGGGACCAGCAACTCGACTTTTCAACAACTCTTTGTCTAATTTAGCTTCTACGATAGCAGGGTTTTGCATAGCAGATGAACGATTACGCGAGACAGTAAAGGCACATTTTCTCGAGTGCCAAATATCGAAACCGTTTGTGAAACCTAAAAGTAAATCTACCTCAGTATAGTTACTTAGCACAGTTTTAGCTTGATTCCAACCGGTGTTGGAAGAGTAACTCCCTTTGCCGCTGGATTTACACATGCTAATTTACATGTAAGGAGCCGGGAAGAATCCAATTGGCAACATTTGATGTAGTTCACAACCGTGGCATGTACGATAACCTGAAGTAGATTTGATTTTAGAACCGATAATCAGCATTGAGGATGGGGCGCTGGTGGCCATATTGGATATCTATAGAAAAGAAAATAGCCAATAACCTTCATGCGTGCTTGATCGAGTCAATCATAACAGAGCTACATGTACAGACACCTCTCAATAGAGCCTTTATAAATATATATGATATATTAGCATATATACAAACACACATACATGTGTATAGCAATAATACCATTATTGGTGACGCTCTGGCGGCCATATTGGATATTCAACGGGTAATAAAGTTTCCAATTATCGTTATTAGTTTCTTCTCGAGTCTGTCAGGCTCGTAGAAAACCAATCTCATGTAAACAGGCGATTCAAGCTGTCAAATAGTCGCCAACAGGAGGCTACTGTATGTATTATGGCGGCCATATTGGATTTATGCAAATTAAGGGCCTTCCACGTCCTGTGGAAATGGGCACCCCTTCTGAGATCATTCCTTATGCCCAAATGACCCTCTCTGCAAAATATGGTGCTTTATTCCAGTCAGTCACGATCTTGACCTTAAGCCACCGGACTAAGTGTAAGACTGCAGTGATCACCATCAATCAGATCTATTGTTTACCTCTTTCTCAGCGTCCTTCAATTCTCCCTCAGTTTCCTTGACCCTGATCACAAATGTCTGTCTCATCTCCTCTTCTTTCTTCTGAAGCTCGTTCAAATGTTCAGTGCGCTTACGATCGTACACCTCGGACAAGCTGTAAATAAGGCAGATCATGGTTCAAATCCTCCTCGTTTGAAGGTGTATGCATTTAATTTATGAGCAACACCACTTTCCACCACAGTTCCCAACTGGTCAAAGTGTTAATAGAGTACTTATCAGTGGCCAAGAGATTGCTCCACTGCCAATGTCAGGCACAGTGACACTGATAAGACAATGATTGCATTACTGACTATATTAGTGTAACACCACAGTGACACCTTCATTGTTGAATTGTGATGTTCAAAGATTCTGATGGTACAAGACTGGTTATTGGTGTATTAAAGTTCATCCAACTTTGATGGAGGAGCCATCTGGTAGCCATGGGCAAGCTCTGACTGATTGTAAACTTCCTGAAAAATATTTTTATTCAGGATCACATGAACACATCTGTGAGCATTCATGAACACATCTGTGAGCACATCTGTGAGCAATAACTACTTGAGACAAAGAACACTTCAAGGATCATAATGAAGCCATACACATTTTGGGTAAATAAATTTCAAAAGGACATGAATACCTTTTGACACATAATTTAGTCTATTCTCAGCTTCTCCAAAAATATGTTCAGCAACCATTTCTCTCTTTCGCACAGACCAAAATATTCATCATTTCTGGCACACTGATGCAGCAGTTTGATACAATTTCCATTAAACCAGCAATGTTCTTTTAGTTAGTTAAGATTCAACCTTGAACAATACTATTTCCTAAATAACACAAGACACTGACTCCATTGTCTAAAAACATTATTTTGGAAAAAAACTTTGCGAGAGAAATGTGTACAAATGAGAAAAAAAGAAAATTTGTAAAAGCCCCCCCCAAAAAAACTCTCTTTTTTTCTGGTGTGGGTAATAAAATGGGTTGACACAGCACTAAGTACAGATGTGGCGGTGCCTGTGAAGCTATCAATATATTTTATTCAGCCTTAGTGTTCACTGAATATGAACAAAGTGATAGAACACTATGTACCTCCAATACCATTCCTCACCTTTGTGACTTGCTGTCTGTGAAGCTAGTAATATATATTATTCAGCCTAAGTGTTGACTGAATATGAACAAAGTGATAGAACAAGTACACTATATGTACCTCCAATACCATCCTCACCTTTGTGACTCACTGTCTGTGAAGCCCATCTGTTCAAGTTTATGGCGGCGGTACAATTCATAGTGACGATTGTGAGTTGTTTCCCTTAGATCCTCCATGTTTGTCCGAATTAACATCTCTCGCAGCTTCACGAAGTCACAGTGGTTTTCATTCTCCACTGTCAGAAGAGAGAGAGAAACAATGAAACATTTGCAAAGTCACCAATAGTCAATAAGTATACATAAGCTAATAATCGTCACCTTTATTGATAAAATTGTCATTCCTTCCGTACATATATATAATCTGTGGTATAATTTGGTAAGTCTTTCTTTAAGCCAGATTTTTTTTATAACTTTTTACACAATATACCAATGTCAGAAGATGGGAGGGAAAATGGCCTCCAACACCTTTCGGGCCAGGATCTCTGTAGCATTTTAGACAAAGTCATTGCCTAAGGACATTATTGTTAAGGACATCAATTCAGATGGGAAAACATTAGCACTGAGGTTCTGTTGGAGCATGACCACATACCTATAAAGGTATAATAATGCCCTCATACATTGCTCTAGTTCACTCATGTACATGTACTGTACTGCATTCATTTTTCTAATATAGCAATCATAGGGAAATATGCCTACAAAGTATAATATAAGGCATATGCTGAATGAACTTTCATAGAGAAAGAATCTAAAGGAGACTCGACAACAAATTTATCCTATCAGGAGTAAAGTAAGGCCAACTTTTGTGATATTGGAGGCCAACTATCACATTTTTCAGATTCTCACAGCATTGAGATAAGATCCAATCTTTTTTAGAAGTGAAGATCAGTATAAAAGTGTCTGAAAATTAAATCACTTGGCTTGCACAGTCTCGCGAACTGTCCGGAGTAAATGGCTGTTCAAAAGCAAATGTTGCCCCAAAAATAACAGGACGGTGTTTCTTTGTTGTGAAAGTTTACTAAAAAAGATTAAAATCTAATCATAATGTGCCGTTTTCTTGCATTTTTACTGTGACATGCCTTTACCATACTACCTTTTGATTGCGTTATTTGCCATCAAACATTCAGTTGAATAAATGTTTAGCGGTGATCATACAAAATGGATGCCTAAATTGTGTTGAACAATTCAATGTTCAAATCGGTTTGACAAACACGTCCGTCTTCTCTGACCATGACATTTTTATGTTGGAAAACTGTTGAACCAGATGGACAAATTACTACCAATTCCATCAAAATGTTGATGATGCTTGTACTTGTAGTTCAAGCGAGTCCAATTTGATCTACCTTAATTGGGTTGAAGAAAAAATACATTTTAAAGGTTATACAAAATGGTCTCAAAATCTGCTACTTTTTTGTGCTAAATTGTTGTAGAGGTGATTATATAGACTTGTTTTACATTTTTGTATGTTTTCAAACTGCCCAAGGTTGGAAATAGCAGCAGTAAAGTGCGACAATTTCATGCCCCTTTCAAAACGGCGAAAGCTGTGACCGCTTGACCTGTGACGTCACAACCTGATTACGATCTCGCTCAAATGCCTGTTGTGACGTCAAAATGTCAGCGACATCACGCTAGAACTCCTACAGTTGGGTGAATCTTTCGTAACAACGCCCGACGTCATAGACTATGACGTTTAGGGCGCAATCGTAATCAGGTTGTGACGTCATGCACCAGAGGTCACGGCTCCAATACGTTTTCCCCACATGTGTGCTATTCGTGTCCTAAAACCCACTTCGACGACATTATTCGAGAAAAAAATACTAATTTGTTGTTTGGAACACTACTGGGTATGTTTTAATGCAAAGTAGTATAGGGTCATTTGGTATAACCTTTAACAATCGAGTCAATAATGTCTGTCCTATGTTCGTCCAACCACAAAGTTGTCTAATTTTCTAAATATTGCATGGCTCAATCATGACAATGTGTTCAATGCCATCTGCCTTTGTCCATTGACATCATTTATGGGTGGTACTTTGTTCCTGTTAATTCACAGAATGAAAAATAACTGTTTCCGTCCTGGTGTTGGATGAACAAAATTTGTGTTACAGGCGACACCTGATATATAAAACAGTGTTCAAACTGTTGAGAGACCAATTGACTTACATGTATCAGGCATACCTAAACATGAATTTGCAAATCATTTGCAAACATTACAAATCTTTGTCAGTAAAAATTCAAAATATTGCCAGTTTATGTTGGTTGCACTAACAGAAGACATCTCCTGTTGGACTAACGAGACAGACATGTTGAACTAACATAAGACAACTTTTGTTGAACCAGGGTAATAGATGAATTTCTTTTATCATTCTCAGTGACAAATCTCGGTTAACAAATTTATATGAATTACTATCTAGCTGAAAATATTCTGAGGCATTCACAAAGGATGCAATTCCCATAATAACACTCTCCCATAATAACACTCTTCTGTTTGTACAACACTGTCTGTCTCTCATTCGTCCAACACTATTTGGCAGTTTGGACTTTTGTTCATGGGTAACAACTACAGACTTGAACACAGTTTTCAGTATTTACCTATTTTTCCACATCTAGCTACCTTTTAGAATCAATTAATTCATGCTGGAATAGAGGGAATTAGACATTTTATGACCACTTCTCTGTCTCCGTTTGTCCGACACATTTATTTTATGTTGCATGTAATTATGATTCATAGTTACATGTAAATGATATATTTATTTCTAACATTTGGGAAACTTTTGGGCTAGGAAAGCATTGACCAATAAATATGTTTGGGAATCATGGAGAAAAAGCATAAAACTTCATTTTTGTCTGTCTTCGTTCATCCAACACCAAGTTCAACATGCATGCTAAAACTAGATTATTTCTTTTTAATCGAGTGAGACATTATCTTTAAGCAAATCTATTGATGAACCACAACAATCAGTTAATCTATGGAAAAGAAATATTTTGTGAAAAAAAGTAGGTTTATATTTTGTCATGGATGTCACACAAACGGTAACACCTAATCAAAGAAACACCCGGGAAGATATATAAATCCATACCTTGTACAGTTCCCCAAGGGTACTGTCTGGCTTTCACCATCTTGTTACCGATCTTCACCTCCTCATTACTCCCAACCACAGCAAATGGTAGGTGGCCCTGTAAATCAAAATCTCGTTAGTGCAGGGTGTATGATATATGTATGATGAACACAGGTTTCAACAAGAACTCAAAACTGAACATAAGATTCTTATTTTAGATAACACTGAAAGTATGCCCGAGTTGAATTTTCACAAATCAGCCATGTGCTCTTTCTCCTACAGGTGATCTGAGTTATTTGTTTAATAAATGTACACTGGATGGAAAATCCAATCATTATTAGAATTGGAAAGACATAGCAGTTAAAACCTACGTTCATGGTAGCATTGACCTCTGCCACAGTTTCATCATCAGTGGGGAACTGGTAGATGTGAACACCATTGCTAACCAACTCACTCATTATCTGGAATGAACAACCACAAACAAAATTCATGAAATTATTTACATGTCAAAGTAGAAGTGACAAGTAAATACATGATATGAAACAAAGGAGTATTGCATCAGATATAACATGGATGACTGATTCATCCGATTCATTCGAAGATGAATAGCTATAAATTTATAATAGGTGCATGTTGAATAATGTATCAGACGTTTATCAATTCATGTCAACGATTGTAAACTGTAGAGACCACTTTTAGACCACGGGCTGTTTCACAATTATCCAGAAATAAATATATTATAGTACAGTCAAATTAATATGTATACATTTACATGCATAAACACGTAAATAAAACTCATGAAAGAATTCAAAGACAATGAATTGAACAAACCTTGAGTTTAAACTTGTGTAGTTCTGTCTTTGTTATTGTATCTGCTTTGGCAATAGCAGGGATAATGTTCACTTTACTGTCCAGTTTTTTCATAGTGACCAGATCTAGGGCTTTTAACCTGCAATATATCATATAGTCATAGTCACATCAAAACAGTGAACAAATCAAAACAATACAGCCACATCAAAACAATACAGCCACATCAAAACAATATCCACATCATGAGCTCATGTATACTGAATTCTGTTCCAATCATAACCATATTGTTATATTATTAGATATATATATCAATTAATTCATGCACACAATTACGTAATAGTAATCCTCTACCCCAATAACAGCTATTAAGACTGGTGTCAAAGTACAATGTATGAATAGCACTCATGCACACACAGGCAGGCAAGTTTCCAATGGAAGTAAGACTATTCACCCATGGCACTACCATCAGTCATGTCAATGTCAGGCAAATTACCATATCCATTGTTGCATCATAAACATGTACAGACAGGTGGCATCACAGATAACATATTACAATGCTTTATCAAAGGTGGCATCACAGATAACATATTACAATGCTTTATCAAAGTTGGCATCACAGATAACATATTACAATGCTTTATCAAAGTTGGCATCACAGATAACATATTACAATGCTTTATCAAAGGTGGCATCACAGATAACATATTACAATGCTTTATCAAAGGTGGCATCACAGATAACATATTACAATGCTTTATCAAAGTTGGCATCACAGATAACATATTACAATGCTTTATCAAAGGTGGCATCACAGATAACATATTACAATGCTTTATCAAAGGTGGCATCACAAATAACATATTACAATGCTTTATCAAAGGTGGCATCACAAATAACATATTACAATGCTTTATCAAAGTTGGCATCACAAATAACATTACAATGCTTTATCAAAGGTGGCATCACAAATAACATATTACAATGCTTTATCAAAGTTGGCATCACAAATAACATATTGCAATGCTTTATCAAAGTTGGCATCACAAATAACATATTACGATGCTTTACCAAAGTTGGCATCACAAATAACATAATACAATGTTTTATCGAAGGTGGCATCACAAATAACATATTACAATGTTTTATCAAAGTTGGCATCACAAATAACATATTACAATGCTTTATCAAAGGTGGCATCACAAATAACATATTACAATGCTTTATCAAAGGTGGCATCACAAATAACATATTACGATGCTTTATCAAAGTTGGCATCACAAATAACATATTACGATGCTTTATCAAAGTTGGCATCACAAATAACATATTACGATGCTTTATCAAAGTTGGCATCACAAATAATATATTACGATGCTTTATCAAAGTTGGCATCACAAATAACATATTACAATGCATTATCAAAGGTGGCATCACAAATAACATATTACGATGCCATGATGATGCAACAATTTTTTTATCAGTGTCTCTATGCCCAAACTTCATGAGCAAATGCTGACCTCGAACTCTATATATTAATTGGAATATGTAAACTTGAGTACATGTATTTTCGCATGGCCAGTAGGAGTGTTATGGATGTTTACTTACGAATGCCCTGTGGGTGCTATGAAATACATGCAGGCATGGATTCTTGTGTCATGGAAATTGTGCAGTGATCTCTTAATTTTCAGTTCTTCCTGAAGGTAGGCCTCAAACTGAGCATCAATATAGTCCACGATTGATTTCCAACTGAAACAACAAAATGGTAATATGTTGAAACTGAGACATCAGTTCCCAGTAATGCAATTATATAGGTTATACTAGGTTATTCAGTAAGAATGTGAAAAATACAACACAAATTTACTTTCTTTAATGTTATGACAAATCTCTTGCTAAAAATAGGAATTCAAAATAAATAGCAGTAAGAATGCCTGGGTGCATTTAAATAAGAGATAGTCAGCGAGTAGGATTTAACATTGTTTTCAACAATTTTTCCAACATATCATGCATGAAGTTGTCTATATGTGCCAGGACACAAGAGGGACACAGTTCCTATTATCCTGGACACTAATCAGCCCAGCTAGCACATCACCCAGTCACCCATTCGAATATAGACCGGGCTCAACTTCGGTGATCTGATCAGAACCAATATGCCCAACGTGATACACCATACCCGTATTTACACAGGGCTGCGACTGCATGTGTTACCAGGACTTTAGATTACCATAATTTGGGCACACCCTCCATGGGGCTGGAATTCTTTTAGGCAGGGAAATGGACCCAAATTAGTGAAATTATTCAATGTCCTCAAATTCTGGCAGAATAGGTAGGCTTTGACTCAAATACGACACATAATTAATGAAGAACTTCATGAACATCACTGAACATTAAATTTCAATGCAAGAAAAATATTATTATTTTTTTTAAATTATTATTATTTTTTTTCTTTCTTTTTGATCTGTAATTTCGGCACAACGTCTAACATTGTATCAAGGGTGTAATCTAAAGCCCTGATCACACAAGTTTGGTGCTTTCAGGCACTCTTCAGATAGTTATTGCTGACAAATTAACAGTTTGAACTGGTAACCAAGAAAATTGGGTCAATCTAACTGATGTTCGACAAGCTTATGTTCTGTGACCACATGCACTTGCGATTTAAGTTTTGTGTACCTAGTTGTTATCATTCTTGAGATACAGTGGTAACGAAGACATGGACGGACATATGTACATGATGACGATACCCCAAGGACAATTTTGGCTGTACCCATGAACACATGTGCATCTAGTGCAAGTTCAGTAAGCCTATAGCCCTTGTCATTCTTGAAATATAGTCGTAAAAAGCCATAGGTGTCAAATGAGTCAACTTTCACTCTGTGAGTCAGTATACAATTTACTGTATCATACTGATTTTCAGAGGGCGAAAACACAAAGGTCTCAAATTGGTAGCTTAATATTTCAATGTTTATTTCACGTCATTATCATAGTCAGCAGATAAAGGAAATAGTTCCTCTCATTAGACATTTGGTTATACCTGTCCTCCTTGTTAATCTGATCCCCAAATCCGACAGAGTCCACCACTGTCAACTTCAGTCTGACATTACTCTCCTGTAACTCTGTAATATAACACATACATCATTTACATGTAAGCTTACCATACCCGGAACAATCACCATTCCAAACTTCAACTGATTAATTCACATAGGTTTTAATTGCAGATTAAACTATCCCCTCAAAAATTAACATGGGGTACATGCCTTTTTTCCAATCAGAAGGACTGTTAGTTTGGTTGGAAGGTGAAATCAGGTACAGGTACACTAACAAATTTGGACACTAACCCAAAATGCCATAACAACAAGCTGAGTAGCTAGCAGGTCCTCCGCCAAGTAGCCTGTTTGAAAGCGTACAGCATATACGCTTCCAATATCTCCTTAAATATAACTTGGAAAGTGGGTATGTGTATGTGGAAGCAGATGTTTATCTGGAATTGTTGAGACAAGTTGAGGTGGTTTGGGAAGCAGTAATGGGTAGTGTAACACTGGAATGTAAGTCTGTAGTTGTATATGGATTTGTGGATGGTGAGGTTTATAAATCGATGGGAGGAATAGATCAAGATATCGCGTTCACAACACAGATGGGTACAATATGGGTAAGTGAAATCCAAGATGGTCAATGGCAGCTATCTTGGATTACATATTACCTCAATGAAAATCAATACCAATGGCCGTCTATCTGAATGTGAAGCACCTTCTTAAGTTTGAAGTCAATTGGTTGAGTTGTTCTCAAGATATCATGTTCACAAGATGCGGGACGGATGGAATCCAATATGATCAATGGCAGCCATCTTGGACTACGTACCTCAGTGAAAATCAATACCAATGGCCAGCAAACTGATGTGAAGCACCTTCTCAAGCTTGAAGTCGATTGGTCAAATTGTTCTCAAGATATCGCATTCACAAGATGTGGGACGGATGGAATCCAATATGATCAATGGCAGCCATCTTGGACTACGTACCTAAGTGAAAATCAATATCAATGGCCACCTAACTGATGCGGAGAACCTTTCCAAGTTTGAAATCAATTGGTCGAATTGTTCTCGAGATATCGTGTTCACAAGATGTCGGACGGATGGAATCAATATAGTCGATGGCAGCCATCTTGGATTACATAACTCAGTGAAAATCAATACCAATGACCATCTAACTGATGTGAAGCACCTTTTCAAGTTTGAAGTCGATTGGTCGAATCGTTCTCAAGATATCGCGTTCACAAAATGTGGGATGGATGGAATCCAATATGGTCAATGGCAGCCATCGTGGATTACGTACCTCACTACCAGTGGCCATCTAACTGATGTGAAGCACCTTCCCAAGTTTGAAGTCGATTGGTTGAATTGTTCTCGAGATATCGCGTTCACAAGATGTGGGACGGACGGACGGTAGGACGGACGGAAGGACGGACGGACGGCTAGCATTTTCAAGTCCTCCACCACTTCGTGGCGGAGGACAATAAAATGGACAAAGTAATGTGCTTATCAAATTGAAAACCTCTAATAATAATCCCTAATCAATAAATTTTCCCTTATTTCCAACCCTGAAGTAGTACTTCCTTTCAGCTCCAAAAATTTTCAATTTTATTTTTATTAACTAGAGATTTGGCCGTAGGTTTATATTTTTGTGGTGGCAGTAACTAACCAAACTCTTTGTGGAGTAAAAAAACCCAAAGATTGTAATATTTTGGCAATAGAGGGCGATTTGTTTTATCACTTGTTAGATCGAGTTAAAGGGGTACTTAGCTTATTTATAAGTTTGACCGTATTTATCAGCAATTGTATTCCAAAACTTATCATATAAAACTTATGTGTTGAAAAGAATGCGAAATAAAAGAAATATTGAATATTTTGTTGCTCGCCACAGCGTGCACTGGGCGCCGCCATTGTGCCACTGCCTGACCTTTTTAGATGAGCGAAAGTGAATGTATACTCATGAATCTAAAAACGTCCCAACGTCATGGAGATTTTTACAGTCGATCGTGTTGGTCATGCCGATAATTCGCATGGGAAGGAACCCAGAAAATCCACTGACGTTCCAGTTGTTTTTAGTAGTTCAAGCGTAAGCATGAAAATGTTTAACTATTTAGAAATTCTTCAGTTGGTGGATATAACCTAAACCACTTTCCTTTTAGGAATTATCCCCGTGGGATTTGCTGCGCCAGTTTTTCCTTGAATTAAAACTCGGACCCAGAGTAAATCAAATGTCCAAAGTTGGAAAGTCCCTGGATCAAGCGTTAGCCGTGACGTTGTCCTGAATGCTGACGTCGTCAGTCAT
Organism: Hanleya hanleyi; assembly: GCA_036873755.1. NCBI lineage: Eukaryota > Metazoa > Mollusca > Polyplacophora > Lepidopleurida > Hanleyidae > Hanleya > Hanleya hanleyi. The sequence goes on along the minus strand of JAVTVY010019864.1, from coordinate 60,909 downwards.
CCTACAGGCAACATGGCGGCGCCCACGTTGACTTAAAAGCAGAAACATGCCTTCACAAATTGTAATAAAAATAATAGTTTATCGCCCTCAATGACAGTGCAATAGTTAGTTACATTTCTTTAAGAGTCTAACCTTTGTAATAGGAACCTATATAAAATAAATTAAGTACTCCTTTAATGCCAATGTCAAACCAGTGTTCATTTTGCCAAGTGATTTTCCTTGTTCACTTGTTACTGCACAAGTTCATCTTTAAACATGTTTGCCAAATTGAGACCCCTGGATACAATTATTTGTAACAATGACAATTATCCACCCTCCCTGCACCCATTACCACAGTTCAGCTCATGCACTTACCATATGTGCTAGCTTTCAGTTTCACCCCTGGCAGGTCATGTGAACTGGGAGTGGAGTCAAACTTTGTATTGAACAGTGTATCCATCAGGGTGGACTTACCAACCCCAGTCTCTCCTGTCAACAGAAAACAGTCCATATATACTTTCACATATTACACATGTATTATACATAGTTTAATAAACTAAATCACATAAGTGTCACAAGATACATGTACACTTTCACAGACAAATTCTCCAATTGTCCATTTTTAATAGTACAACAGACCTGTGCAGTCGCCAACTCAAAAGTACTGGCTGTTAGTGTTCAATACCGCGATTATCTTCCTTGGGCCATTTTGGTCCACAATTTCAAACAAGATCCTTATACAGGAGTCAAGTGACTCGAGGTTTAGTGGGGAGTCAGCAAATGGGTCAGGGAGTTGTTAAAATGCTTCAATGTCTTACACCCTCAGGCAAAATATTGAAGTTAATGCCCACCTGAATCTCAACCAAATACAATTAATGCCCCATCCCTAGGTAAAAGAAATATTAACTGAATCTCAACATAAACAGGACTGAAAACATGTGATCCCCCGGTCATAAACTGTGGGGGTTTCGTCTGACGCCTGCATTCTATGTTACAATGTACATCACACAAACCTTTGACTGCTGAAACCAAAACTTAAGAGAAACAAATTTTGAGTGTGCCATATGACAGACAGATGGACTGTGCAGACAATATGCCGAGAAGTAAAAAGTTAATAGACTTCATTTTTCGCCATCTCAATTCCCAAACATGATATTTTTTAACGATTAACTGATTTTCGTACCCAACAGAAGATATTAGCTGAATCCCTGACCCATGCAGACTTACCCACAGAGGATATTAAAGCAGAATCCCTGATCAGACGTACCCAACAGAGGATATTAACGCAGAATCCCTGATCAGACTCACCCAAACAGAGGATATTGAAGCAGAATTCCTGACCCTGACTTACCCAAACAGAGGATATTAAAGCAGAATCCCTGGCCCAGACTTACCCAAACAGAGGATATTAAAGCAGAATCCCTGACCCACAGACTTGTTGACAAGCTGATCGGGAAGACTGTCAAATCCAACATGGCCGTTAAGGTTCAAACTCCTCGCAATGTGTTCAGTTAGCTGAAATGTTACAAACAGAAATGTACATCAATTACATGTAGTGTACTTTTGTTCATCAACAAAGCACTTTCCACAGTTCATGGTCTTGTCGGAACATCTTCTGGATGCAAATGGAGTAATCTTCAGTGTATATGAAAATGCATCCTCTTGTTAATAATTCAATCAAAGGAAGTGAAATTTCCCACCATAAAATCGGAGGGTGAACAAATTTATTACAATAGGAGGTTCTTTGACAAATAATCCTCCGTAATTTAAATGCAGATAATCCATTATTTCTGTGTTATTTTAATGATTATTATACAGTAAGGTGATCAAATTAATTAGAACGGCAGATTGAACAATGTCCACTAATTGGAGGGTGACTGAATTAGAATAGGATGATTGAATTATTCGAGGGTTTACCATATCAATCTGATATACAGGTGCTATGAGCAACTCATATAATTCCCCCCCCCCAAACCACATAATGCTAGACCAACCACAATGGCTTTCCAAGGCCTAATTTAGACTTACTTTGGGCACCCACATGTATGACACAGAGCCTGGCAAGGCAGAGTGAAATCTGTAACATTGGAGAGAGCTGTTGATGACTCTCCTAGATTTTGTATTGTGAGAGTGATTCACCCTTGTCTGCATTACTCTACAATACGTGCATTGTCCAGGAGCTCAATCTTAATAAATTATATATGCTTCTCTATCGTATGGTCGCTACAGGATCTTATACTCGCTGATCTCCCTCCGTGTTTTGTTTACATCTGGGTCTTCAAACTCTTGACCAATCGTAGCCCATCTTCTGTATTCTCTGAAGACATGACTCGGAGTTGATCGATACAGCCGACTATAGGCTCTATAGGGGTACTTCGTATACCTAAATTATGAATATTCCAGCGGTAAAACAAGAAATATCAACATTTCTTTTCAATTCTCGCTTTCGAGATTTACTTTTACTGATTCAATCAGTTTTCTGATGAAGTTCCACTATGACGAAATAGAAATATTGCAGAGAAAATACTCGATATACAAAAATAATTCAGTCGCTCGACGAAATTACTTCCACCGACCTGTTCAGAGCCTCTTCGTCCAGCGACTGCAAAAAACAGCTCAGACAGCAGCCACGAGGACCCTTCATGGACAAAATTTTGCGAATCTTTGTCGAAATTATCCCCTAATCCGACTGAAAAAGGTAACAGTAGGTACAAAGGTATGTCAGACTTTAAAATGTCTCTTATAACGAGTCGACTTTTCTGTCAGAAATTTCGCTGATACGTTGTGAAGTTGAAAGGGGTTGATCGCTCGCTCGCTTGCTCAGACCCCGGGTTTCTCAGTTCTAGCTGACAGTTGTGCGCTGCATGCATACTTAGCTCGGATGTTTCGTCGTTGCAATTTCAGGACTTCCCCTGTCATAATGCCGTCATTTATAGATAGTATAATTCCCGTTTAAATTGATGTCATTTAATCCATACGTCTGGCATGAAACAGCGCGGGAGCCGATGTCACCTTCTCTCGGTTAAGCCGAGCGTCGAGTTCGGGAGTGGAAATGCCGCTACTAAAACGGATGTGATTGGTCCGTTTGCAGCACTGCATATTCATGACATGACATCACAGAACACAGAGGGAGATCGGCGAGTATAAGATCCTGTAGCGACCATACGATAGAGAAGCATATAGCATTTTAATTTATTAAGATTGCCAGGAGCTCTCCTGAGGGAAAAGTTAGGCGAGTGATGGAGAGGGGGAGTCTCAGTAATCACTATCCTTTATTTAATTGGGCATTCAGAGAAAGCCAGCGACAAACAGGCCGCGGTGTGGGACTGCTGAAACTCATGTAGGCTCTAGCAGTATTTTAAATACAGCCGGACAACTTGAGTAACAATACCTGCATTACTATTGATTAGTATCAGAGAAGCACGTTCAGAGAAACAACAGACCTCAAGCTTTTCAACTGCCCAATGGAGCCTAACTAGCATGACTAGTGGATATTCTGCTTACAGTATTTACATTATTTTGGGATTACACCATCTTAGTATCTTTCTAATGCTGAAAATTGGTCCAGTCATCCATGCAGGATTCGAACCAGCGACCCCCAGAGAAAGGCACCTACTTGCCGGCACTAAATGTCGGCGAGGCGATCTATAGCCCTCGGCAAATGGGCCTCCCACTAAAATAGAAGGTATCAGACTGGCAGTGTTGAAAGTGAACATACAGTACCCCTCTGATGACCGTTTTGACATAGCTTCCATAGCTGAATTCATAGGAAGATATATTTTTTGTCATTTAGAAAGTGATCATACAAACAGTAATGTATTTTCGTTATTTTGGGATTACACTATCTTAGTATGACACAGATTCTAGTGCTGAAAATTGGTCGAGTTGTCCCATGTGGGATGCAAACCAGCGTCCCCCAGATTAAGGCAACTACTCACCAGCAATGTCAGCGATCCAAACCACTCGGCCAATTGGTCGAATGGTTTAGATCGTCAACATACAGTGCTGAGGAGTAGGTGCCTTACTCTAGGGGTCGCTGGTTTCGAATCCCACATGGGACGACTCAACCAATTTTCAGCACTAGAATCTGTGTCATACTAAGATAGTGTAGTCCCAAAAATAAGGAAAATACTGTTATATGATCACTTTCTAAATGACAAAAAAATATATCTTCCAAGATATTCTGCTTGTCCCAAAATAAATCACTTGCCCCAAACTTTTCCTCATTTTTCAATATTTCGAAACACTTGTCCCTGGGCAACCACATACATGTACATGGCAGTTGGTTGCATTAAGAAAATTCCATTTATCTGGCCTGGATATGCTGACTATTCATTTTAGAACTTTTACATCTATAGGCTTAATGCCAATTAGAGATGCTATCTCCAGGAGTACCATACCATAACTGTTTACTGAGATTTAGTTCCTCGATGGTTTCAAGGAATCTAACACATGGACAAATGAAGTTAAACCTCAATTCTCTCTCTCTCTCTCTCTCTCTCTCTCTCTGTACATGTAGGTTCTGAAAGCTGCATCATAACTGCAGACACCCATTACATGTTCATGGGTGTGCTAGCTATAGTTAATGCCAGACTTTTCTTATTACTTGGATTACGGGCCCGCCGATAATAATGCAGGCATGAGGATGTGTAAGATAATAATGCAGGCATGAGGATGTGTAAGATAATAATGCAGGCATGAGGATGTGTAAGATAATAATGCAGGCATGAGGATGTGTAACTGTAAGATAATAATGCAGGCATGAGGATGTGTAAGATAATAATGCAGGCATGAGGATGTGTAAGATAATAATGCAGGCATGAGGATATGTAAGATAATAATGCAGGCATGAGGATGTGTAAGATAATAATGCAGGCATGAGGATGTGTAAGATAATAATGCAGGCATGAGGATGTGTAAGATAATAATGCAGGCATGAGGATATGTAAGATAATAATGCAGGCATGAGGATGTGTAAGATAATAATGCAGGCATGAGGATGTGTAAGATGTTCTCATTCTTTTTTTTTGTTGAGTTTCCTCCGATCAGCTATACAAAAAATATGAGAAAAATGACATGACTTTGCATCTAAACCAGGGAGCCACCTTAACATCATCTGTAAACTGTCAGACAGAATGATGACTCACAGCCTACATGTACAATGTACATGCAGCAATGGGGAATGCAACTGTAAACAATTAGTCCTGGAATTCATCATACAGCATATCAATTTGCTATGAACATGTAAACCTAGTAGTTCTCTCCTCACTATTGACCTAGCCCTACATCATAAATAGGAAGACACATTCGACCAGAAAATGTAGCGCACAATCTTCCTCGGCTGACAAATCAACCAACCAAGTGTCAAATCACATACCTTAAAATACTTGGGAAGGAGTACATGTTATGCTTACAACCACAATCATCTCAAAAGGTACTCTTTTTCTGAAGTCTTTTCTGTCGCACCTGTTCTTTTCCCCCTCGATTCCTTTTTGAAGTTGAGTGGACAGGGAATGATGTTGCGGCGCATAGATATTACTCATACTACTAGTAGTCTCCCTTGCCATAAATCAGTGTAACGTCAATGTTAGTGACGTGGGTTTGTGTCTGCGCACCACAACAACATTCGAAAGTTGAAAAGCAATTGAGGGGGATTAGAACAGATGCGACAGAAAAGACTCCAGAAAAAGCACCTTTTGAGATGATTGTAAGCATAACGTACTCCTTCCGAAGTATTTACAGTACAGGGTACCGTATGTGATTTAACACTTGGCTGATCGATTCGTCAGCTGAAGAAGATTGTGTGCTACATTTTCTGGTCGAACGCTTCCTTCTAAATGATATAGGGCTAGGTCTCTCCTCCTTTAGTGGGGAGAGAACTACTAGGTCTACTATACATATAGGTATATCTGTAAACAGCTTTTAAGAACCGTAGTTTATTTTATAACAACACATCTGTGTGAGCTAAGCTAAGCTTGTTTTATAAATCTAAGGCACCAAAATAAATGTTGCAGATGCAGAGATATTGGAGTTTAATATGTAATCAAACATAAGGGATTTTATGCAAATGAGAACTCAAGATACTGAGCTGAATTTATGCTGGAATATTCTCAGACATATAAGTCTAATCTCTTTCAAACTTTAATGTTGCTTAGTCATAGCATTATGCAAACTATACAAGTTTGTTTTTGGAAATATTTTAGAAATATGGTTTCCATAGCAACCGGTTACTTCAGGTTTTATTGTGGAAATTGAGAGGGTTATGAAATCATTAAATATACTGAATGTGTAGAAACAACTTTAGGTCTATGCATTTCATATTCATTAATAAACATCACTTCGACTATTTAAGTTTGGTATGGGATTGGGAGATTGAACAGACTAAGGTACAATCTCGCATACCAGACTTACTATCTGTCCCAGATAATATATTCCGGGACGTTTTCGGCGATATTTCCAAGACAATTTATCGTACAGCATTGAAAATTCACACAGTATATCAACTAAAAAATACTAATTTTTCCCCCATATTTCATTAAAATCTGTTGGGAATTGACGAAAATCACCAATACCTACCATGTTATTTTGGGGCTACGATGACGTTGATCTGCCAATGTTATAACATGCAGGCTTGACGTCATGACGTCCAAAAATAACCTACAAATCTCCCATCTAATTCTTGTTTTCGCGATTTGTTGAGAACTGCTGGAAGGATTTTCTTGATACTTTGGAATAAAATTGGTATTTTTTAGTTTATCTCCTGAGTGAAGTTTCAATATCCTCCAATCAATTGTCTCTGAAATATCGCCGTAAACGTCTCGGATATATTAGATACGGGGCAGTTGAAGTAGCCTTTACAAGACTTTTCCACTTTCATTCAAGCTGACTAATTTAACTGCCTAACAAAGCCCTTTATCCATGCATATCATACTATTTCTAATGTTTTACTGGAATTTCTTATCTGACTCAGTCTGATACAAGGAGTACTGTGTACCGGCGAGTACGAGTAGCAATCAGTCGTGCCAGATGGCTCGTTTATGTCAGGGAGAAATCGGACACCATCACTGGCGACTGGCAGGATGCATCCATTATGGTGGATAGAAAATTCCACACAAATTTCCTATCTTTTTGCTGTCCGTGTAGAGCAAAAAAGAATTTGCCTACGGTACTCACTCAGGTTTGCAGAATTCCATACCACTTTCAATGATATATTGAAAAAAAATAACGAAAAAAGAAGTTTTCGTTTGTATACCTCCTCTCATCCGTCATCGGCTTTAAATGATGCGGATGAACAAAATCATGAGATGAGTGTTCAGCCGGTCAAGCCACTCACTTTCCCACATTTCCATCAATTTTTAGGGCGATATATTACAAATACTCTATGCACAGACGTCTTAGAATACCTTACCCTTTGAATTTCCGTCGTCATGTTGGTTTGAGGAACTTTGCGGAACAGAACCGCCTTTTTTCTTTTGTGTGGACCGTAAACAATCCTTGCTGCATGCACACACTGAATCAACTGCAAGACGGCGACGTGCTAGCAAGAGCCCAGCCCGTCAATGACATAAGGGGTCGTATAAAAATAACTGCTTGCACATCCAACCTGTAACCATCTCGGTCATCTATACGTGGTAAGACTGACCCTGGGATCGTGTGTATCCATGTTCAGCCTACTTTCGGCAACTGCTAGAGGGACTTTCCATAAATCAATACCACGTGACTTCGTCAGCCAATCAGCTAAAGTCTACCGACGTAACTCGCCATTTTCGAGTCATGTGATGAACTACTTGTTCAAACTTTCAGATCCACCACACCTCTTGGATGATACGAAAGTTATACATACCTATATATTTTGTAAGCCCAGGCAATATCTGTTTCAGAAGTGGTATGAAAACCTGTAATTTATCAGATTTCTCGAGTCTGTTCTCCGCCGGATGAAGGCCGAACAGAATCCGGTAAAGTACCGGATATCGCTCCGCAACAATGGAGACACACGATTCGCAAGCCATCTTATGGATGGCGAAGTGTACGCAAATGCTTGCACATCCTAGCACTTTGGATGGTTCAACACACTGAGTAAAACCCATCCTTCGGACGGGGATTGACACCCGTTTCATTTACATCTTTCAATGACGGAAGATTAACTTACACGTATAACAGAAACTTTAGTATGCCTTTACCCATTGAAATGGGGGCCAGGGGGGGCCAGGCCCCCCCAATATTCAGAGAGGGGGGGCCAAGGACCACTTTGGCCCCCCCAATAATTTCGCTTAACCACTTGGTCTCCATAATAATTTCGCTCAGCACTAAAGCCTATGCATGTGCACGGGTATTTGGAAACGGGTATTTGAATTTACAATACCATGGTATAGCGTTTCCTGTTCTGTGTAGGCCTAATGGTCTCAAACTTGCGACCTATAGCTACTCTACAGAATGCGTTATCGTCAAACTGAGAATTATTCTCGAACTAATGTATAGTCTACCTTCTGGTGATCTCGTGCAAGTAGTATAAATATCCACGATATCTGTTGATGTGAAAGTTCACGAACGAGTCCTGTGTGTGGATGTGGTTAAATTCTGTACGCTACTACTGTTCTGATACCTGCTCTTACTGACAAGCTCGCTTAATCAATTTGTCAAACATGTTGAATGAATTTAAATGACTTGTATCTTCCATTTGACATGATAAGGCGGCATTTTGGCCTGTGCGTGGTGCAGTTGAAACCGAAAAAATGTCCTAAAAATAAATGACTTTTGATGTAACGGCAAGAGAGCATGATATGTGAAAGTTCTAGCTCGATTGCATGATCATTATAGTATGAAATTGAAATCCGCAGCATGTGCTATTTCGTGAAAAACTTGTAGGTGTGTTGTAGCGACTGCCGCGATAATTTTAATCCCTGTTAGGTTAACTTTATTGAATGTATTGAACCTCGTGTTGAAACCCTCAGGATTCCTGCATCGCAAATACATTCAATTAAATGCAATGTCGAAAATATACCAACACCTGTCCAGTGTTTGTCCTATCTAGCTTCAGCGGGAATCCCCGGCCGTGTTCCTCAACTTAATATTCCGTAGTAAGATGGCCGCCTCTCCTGCTTGCCGATAAAGAATCATGGTGGCGGGCATTGTTGATGGCACCCACAATTTTTCATCCGATTCGAATTTAAATAACGAAAAGTATTATCGATGGCTTAATTCTTCTCTTGCTGGGGTCCCGGTGTAAAAAATAGCAACGGGACACATTTGATGCAGAAAAGACGAAATATTTATCTACTGTCACTGAAATAGGAAACGCACAAGACGATGTTGAATCAGTTGGACTCTGCATCGATGTTCAGCCTTGTTGATTATAATTTTTTTAGCGTTTCGGAAGAGGTAAAAATAGGAAAACTCACTGTGAATTATCACCCCTAATAGGCCTCGGAAATGCTCTAAAATGCGTTAAATGGACGCTAAAATTTCAAAAAATTTCGGGGGAGGACCCCGGACCCCCTGCTTCGCGGGAGGGGGACACCCCCTCCCGGTCCCACCCCCGGTTTGGCCCCCCCAATATTTAACTCCTTCCGCCGCCCCTGGGATAGGGCCGGCTCATACTAAAGCCAAAGGCCTTCCGAAAGGAAGGCGGTGGATAAAAACATATGTTACAAGGTTTGGCGGGGGATAATTTATGCCTAGATGTATTACTTGTGTAAATTTATACCGATTTCATATATTTGCAGGTACCCACAACGTCGTATGGCCACATGAATCTCGGATAATACTTCACGGCCGGCACGGCTAGCGAAAATAAAAATGGCGGCCGGCTGGGAAGGCGGGTGCATCGAAAAACTGGATCGCTTCTCAATTTACAAATACGGAAATGAACATTAATATATTTTTAAAAAAGGCGAATGAAACACAAATTTGATTCAACTGTTTTATTGAATAATAATAATAATAATAATAATAATAATTAACAATAATAAGAATTAACAATAATAAGAACAATGAAGATTATGTACAATTGTGTCTGTCTTGGAGTAATTTCGAAGTATGGTGAAGTATGGTGCGACTGTCGATGAATTAGATTGAATTTGGTATGTGTTTGGTTTGTTTCGTTTCAATTTATAGTGAATGTGGAGTTTGTTATGGGCCAATCATAGTTCTCGAATTGTTGAAGTACGGGTTTATGGGTCTCCTGTAGCCTGAAATTTACTTTGATATATTTGATAAATAAAAACTTCAAAAGACCTGCTATTGTAGGTGCCTATACATTTGATTTATTCGATGATACCGCTTATTTGTTTTGTTTTTTCACTGATTGCACATTTGTGGACTCCATATGCCACAGTGCATGCGCTTAGTACTAATCTCACAAACAACAGAGTGTTGACCATTGTCTCCGTGCTCGTCCTTGATCACCGGCCAGCCACAATAGACAATAGGAGACAATATAATCAACGCAGACAGATCTTTATTATGCTCATTCGTAGGAAAGTTAGCTATTAGTGACATCTTTGAGTATTAAACAACAAAGCGGTTAGCCAATACAATAATAAAATAAAGTATCTAATGAAGTCATATCAAAAGAAGTGTTGAGAGCGCTAAAAGTGGACAATACATGCATTTAATTTTCACAATCCAAAATAAAACTTCTTGTCATTGTTAACGGATTCATTTTAAAACAATTCATTATGAAAATAACACCGAATAAACGCTGATCTAAATCCATATTTGGATAAGGTAAAGTAATGTTCACTTTATTATTTGTTAATTCATTCGCTAGTCCGTAAGTATATTAATGTTCATTTCCGTATTTGTAAATTGAGAAGCGATCCAGTTTTTCGATGCATCCGCCTTCCCAGCCGGCCGCCATTTTGATTTTCGCTAGCCGTGACGGCCGTGAAGTATTATCCGAGATTCATGTGGCCATACGACGTTGTGGGTACCTGCAAATATATGAAATCGGTATAAATTTACACAAGTAATACATCTAGGCATAAATTATCCCCCGCCAAGCCTTGTAACATATGTTTTTATCCACCGCCTTCCTTTCGGAAGGCCGCCTTCCTTTCGGCCTTCCTTTAGTATGAGCCGATAGGGCCTACCTTGGGAAGCTGACACTTTTACACTATTTAAACATAGGCCTATATAGATGATGAGATAAACTTTGAAAGGCCTTCATTGCGTGCTGTAATATCCACGGAGGGAAGGCATATCATTGTTCAATCAGATTTGTTAATAGATGGGAAAAGGTATTTGCGATTTTTTTTTCTTTCCCTTTATTGACAAAACATTTTTTCCCCGATGTATTAATATGTTGAAAACCTGAGATAAATAATGGCTAATCGACAAAAATAAAAATAAATGGAAGTCAGGTCCCATTCCTATTTGTTTAGGAGGATTATTTGCTAACCCAAATGTTGCTTGTCCCTGTCCGTCTATCTGTGGGCTTTTCGAATATCTTCTCATATTAGACATTTCCTTCGAAGGTTTTCGAAGAAATGAGCGAAATATGGCCAATTTTGGGTCATTTTAATAGATATGTCAGAAAATATGGAATAGGGTTAAAATTGCATAACCGGCTTGTATCTTGAAGTAATGGTATGAGCGTATACTTTTACACGGGTTTTCTGGCGAGTTTGGCAATTAATAAAGACGAAAGGGCTATACCAAGGGACGGTCTATTTCTAGCAACGAGGAGGTCCGTTGTGAACTGCACCCAGGAAGAGGTCCGCAGTCAAGCCGGGAGCCCACATCCAGGAAGTGTATCCGCCGTTTTCAAAGCTGTGGGGCCTAAGAAATGCCGCAGTCAAGCCGCGAGATCGCAATCAGGCCGTGCGTATACGAAGTCATCATGCTGGAGAAGGACCACAGCCTCATTTACTCGAGGGATAGAAGACACCGGTTAAGCCCAACTCACACTACGAACATTTTGTTGTATTACAACAGAACAGTTTGTTCGTGTTTTTGTTCGTGGTAACCTCACACTGCGAACATTTTCTCTTGACTATGGTGGCCGATAAGGGACATCGCTAGCTATGTGGTTTGGTAACACGAAGGCAGGATGCGAAGCGCGAAGGCAGGATGCGAAGCGCGAAGTCCAAACACGAAGGCAGGATGCGAAGTGCGAAGGCAGGATGCGAAGTGTGAAGGCAGGATGCGAAGTGCGAAGGCAGGATGCGAAGCGCGAAGTCCAAACACGACTTCGCGCTTCACATCCTGCCTTCGTGTTTGGACTTCGCGCTTCGCATCCTGCCTTCGTGTTTGGACTTCGCACTTCGCATCCTGCCTTCGCGCTTCGCATCCTGCCTTCGTGTTTGGACTTCGCACTTCGCATCCTGCCTTCGCGCTTCGCATCCTGCCTTCGTGTTTGAACTTCGCGCTTCGCATCCTGCCTTCGCGCTTCACATCCTGCCTTCGCGCTTCGCATCCTGCATCCTGCTGCTCGTGTTTGAGCTTCGCGCTTCGCATCCTGCCTTCGCGCTTCGCATCCTGCCTTCGTGTTTGGACTTCGCGCTTCGCATCCTGCCTTCGCACTTCGCATCCTGGCTTCGTGTTATAAAACCACATACCTGAAACAATGCAGCGATGTCCCTTATCGGCCACCATACTTGACCGCCAGTCGCCGCTACCAAGCAGCGAGGCTGCCGGTCATGTGATGGGAGCCACATGACATTGTTTTGTCACAATGGGTTGAAATTGTGTCTAATTCCGCTTAACCCGGGGCTAGGGGCCGTATGAACCCATGTACTTCAAGATCCCCATGGTACTCATATGAACAGTCACAATCAAAGCGTGACTGAGATACATCATTCTTTAGATGACGACTTTACAACGAATATTATGGATTAAGAATACTGATCAGCGATACGGATTTGATAACTTTGGAACATCATGATGTCTTGCCGGCATCATTGAAAACTGTTGACCGCTTCTCTCTTGCAGGAAACAACCTATGTTTATGTATACTATGATTGTCTTTTTGAATTTGGTGCTAATACTATTATATGGAATATGGAATAGGTCTTTGGATTATGGACGCGGATATTCTCTAATGGACGACGGCTGAATTATGAATGACGGACCTGACGCTTGTAATTCGTCACATGACCGACAGCTGCCAGTTGATTGGATAACTGTTGGTAAATGGTCGGACACATGTTCGCGATCACCACACACTGAAGATAAAAAACTGTTTTGAGGACGAAAACATGTTCCGAAAATCAAACATGTTTGATTTCACAGAATATTCGTGTTTCTGGGCACCTCACACTGCAGACAAAACATGTTCTGAACATTGTTTTTGTTCTAATACAACACAATGTTCGTAGTGTGAGTTGGGCTTAAGCTGCCACAGTTGTGGCTCCCTAACGACGAGGTGAGACACTAAACCTTACAGCCGTAGACCATCTTGATTTTATCCTGCCATTTTCTACGTTTCCACTTCGAACCTTCGAAATTCGAAGTGGAAACGTAGAAATTGGCTTGATAAAATGAAGATGCCGTAGATTCGCTTCAACGACATACCTTGGTACGGGGCCAGCATCCAGTCCGATATCTTCTTGTGTATATCGTCTCTTTTCAGAATATATCATTTTATCACATTCCAGAGTAAATTGTAGGGTTTTGGTTGGTTAATTGCCGTAGAGTATCAGACCGTATTACACACAGGGGCTCGTTACCGTTGTTAATTGGTTAAATAGGTTGATTATGGGGGGGGGGTCGAGGTCGGTAATAAAAGAGGCCTCTTTTATTACCGACCTCGACCCCCCCCTATAATCAACCTATTTAACCAATTAACAACGGTAACGAGCCCCTGTGGTATTACAAGTCTCAGTTGACCACTGTTAGTATATCAGTTGAGATTTCTCGTATAGCAATGCTGTCGATGACGCGCCTGCTCATATACCAACGCAGTCAAGGACTTGGGTAGACACTTTCAGACAAAGTCTGTTTTAGACCAATTGACGAGTTTGCCACACGGACAAGTTGTGTGAGGGAAATTGCATATTTGCGGATGAAGATAAGAACTGAATTATCATCGGCAGCTTTATATACCACAGAAACATGAACGTCAGAATATCAGCTAAATATTGGCATTGAAGCAGATGACAACAGATCCGATATTAGCCATGCAACACTTAAAGAAGCCATTCATTATGGACACTGATGCCAGTGGACGGGGAATCAGGGCCGTACTATCCCAGAGCATACGCGGGCAAGAGAAAGTCCTAACCAAGGCATAACAGGCGTACTGCGAGACCAGACGTGAGTTGTTTGCTGTCGATCATTCGTGAAGTCTTTCCGGGACCTCTTGCTGAGAACAGACCATCGATCTCTGCGGTGGCTTATGAGATTCATGGAACCTGAAAGACAGCTTGCATGGAGGATCCAGGCCTTATCATTCTACCAGTTTGATACTGAACACCAGCAGTGTGCATTTTTCTCTATGGTCGAGGCATATGAAGCAGTGGCCAGTGAAACTGCGGCCTTGACGCCACCGAACGATGAATTTGCGGTTGCCCAGGACGCTGATACTGACCGTGACGAGACGAGGCATGTCAATTTAGCATCGTTACCAAAGCTTTGTGGGAAGCCCGTGACACCCCAGGGACGATGCACCGGAGCCTTCTGAAACGGCGGTGGTGTGATTGGCAGGGTGAAAGCCAAATTGCTAGTGGTGCCGCGGTTCCTCAAGAATAAGATACTGAAGAAGAACCCCGACAGTGTGGCAGGGAGACACCTCGATGTCACGAAGACTGAAGAAGATTCGGCAGGCATTTGCCTTGACGGGATTGCAGTGGTGTATGAGTTGTGAAACGTGCAGCCACAGAAAGGAGCTTGGTACATGGGCCAGAGGACGGCCCCTTGATTTGATGACCGGATGTCCCGTAGAATGCCTTGGACCTCATGGGGCCTTATGGATGCGGATATTCTTTAATGGACGACGGCTGAATTATGAATGACGGGCAGACGCTTGTAACTTTATCTTTGATGGAGCGGGGAAACTCATACATCATTGTAATCTGTGCAAATTTACCAAGTGGTTTGGTATCGCGGCACTGCAAGTGGCGGACGTAGTGGCCCTGGCCGTGATAGACCTGTAGTTGAGTAGATTCAGCGTTCCATCCTTGATCCATTCAGAGCAGGGACGACAGTTCGAGAGTCCTGTCCGAAGCAACTTACCGTGTATGTGCAGACGAGAAGTACCAGGTGCTGCATTTCGACCGACTGAAGCCTTGCTTTCTGAAGAAATGGAATGGAGAAAGTAGCGCAGATTCTGAGCACAGTGTGGAAGAGAAACTTTCGACGAACGAGCGAACATTTCACACCGGACAAGCGGACATACAACCTGTGACCTCCAAGAGAAGGATCCCCCCCCCCCACCCAGCCTGTGACATCCAGGAGAAGGATTCTCCGGGGGAAAGAATGTTCAGGGGCGAGGAATCTCGACCGTTCCGTCTGGAGAGGTTAACGAGGACATGGTGTTCACAGTATACGAAACCGTGAGGCCGGAGAAGGGCCGCAGTCAAGCCGCGAGGCCACAGGCAGGCCGTGGGTCCGCCGTATATGAAGCTGTGAGGCCGGACAAGGGTCGCAGTCAAGCCGCGAGACCGCAGCCAGGCCGTGTCTTTGCCGAATAATACTCCATTTATATTTATATTTGTACACCGTAC
The DNA here is from genome assembly GCA_036873755.1 of Hanleya hanleyi. NCBI lineage: Eukaryota > Metazoa > Mollusca > Polyplacophora > Lepidopleurida > Hanleyidae > Hanleya > Hanleya hanleyi. Next base: position 45,268 of record JAVTVY010019864.1, on the reverse strand, counting down.
TGGTACATAGCAGCTATTACTCAAACGGTCCGTTGACAAAAACAGCAACGGACGGACGCATGCTTCGCCTTGTTCATAGAAAAGTCAAGCTTATAAGGGAGATATTCTGTAGAATGATCTCTTATTTGTCCTCGAGGGAATGAAACGTGGGCGTCTCTCCAGTCTTATTTACATCTTTGTTCAAAGGGGATGAAATATATGACTGCTGACCTGGCTTTTATTTTGCTCAATTCTGAGAAAATATGAGGTCATGAATGTGACTAGCCACTCCTAAAAATTATGACCGATCTCAAATCTATGACAAACCCATATTCTGCCAAGATACGGCCAGGGATGAGGACTAATCCTATGAAACGTACACAATTAATCACAACCATGATCACTGTTAAAACCATAAATGTCTCTCTTTCTCTCACCCATGACCCCCCACGCTGTGCTCTTGCATTCCATCTACGATCTTACATGTGCAAGGATGTGGAAGGGTCTAGAGTTTAGTCATGCCAGTGTTGTCTAGCTAGTCTTATCCAATGGTACACACTTCCAGTTAATTTGCTTCTAATATTACCTACAGATGCAAAAGAGTCCTAAATCACTTAAGTGTGAATTGCCATTATGACTTGTTTATTGACCTTACATTCTTTTCTCAGCAAACAAATAACAAACAACATAACATCCTTGAAGAGAACATGTTCAAAATTGATAACTTTGCGAGAGATTATGAAAATTATTTCTCATAGAAGTCCTCATAGACTTGGGTTACCAGGGCTTCAGATTAGGCCAAAATTAATCAAAACGGGACTCCAATATATGCCTGTACATCTGGAATTACACTGGTCCAAATTTCAAGGGTGTTTAATGGCCTTGGTCCCTATTGGTAGCTAGCAATGCAGAGAAAGGTCTAAGATTTTGTGCTTACAAGAATGTAACATTTGAGACATCTTATTCCTACGAAATTTCAATGATAAACTAAAAGGGGCTTAACTCTTGGTAATCAGCTGACCTTGAAACAAGAGACAAGAGCTCACACACCCACACTGAATCTGACATTCATTCCTTTCAGGTGGGAACATTTTTCTTCATTCGTGAACGTGATGAAGTAAACCTTTGTTCTCGAGTTAATAAACAGATATAAAGTTCATAAATGACCGCTTTCCCAGTTAAATTAGTAAATGCATGCTTCCTATTTCTCATCTGTTTAACTGAATGTAGCTGTTTCATACATGTATCAAACAGGGGAGACAACTCCATGGGATAAATGCCATATATTTGTACGGCAGACAACTCTGAATAGTTCAACCTCATAATATAGCCAGACCGGGATTCAGTCTGCGAGGACTGTGACCTTGACCTTTGAGTGTGTGAGTGAATAAAATTTAACGTCGCTTTCAACAATATTTCAGCTTCATCACAATAAACCAACTATGCACCACCCAGGCAAGTTGCGTTCCTGCTACTTCAAAGAAGAAATCTTTGAAGTAGCATGGGACCAGACACCCTTCATCCACCCTATAAAACACTGAGGACAGCACATAAGACACTTGACCTACTGACCGCAGATGAATAGGGTTCCTCTTTGCCCTGCAGTTAATGTATATCCAAAGTTTGGTACCAATCCATACCTTGGAACTGCAGATATCGCACGGACAACAAATGTTAATGGATTAATGGATGGATAGACAGATAGTTGGACAGAAATCATCATCGTACTGGTCTAAAACACAACACAGGGATGAGCTTGATAATTTATTAAAAACACAAATTATCGACTAAAACTACACAATGTATAAGAACTGGGCTATGCGCATACGAACAGCCAATATGCATGCTATGATCACAGAATTAATGTCTACAACTGACATGCGCATACAACAGCCAGTTGCAGATACATGTATTCGACTAGACTAGCATAATTAATGACGCATTATAAACCCAGTAATGCACATGTGAATAAAAGCATATAAAACCGTTCATACATGTATTACAATTCTATAGCGAGGTACATGTACGCCCCATAATGATATATCAGTGAGAGATCAGATAACCCCTATACTATCTTATTATTCGATTAAACCATGAAATTAATACTATTAATCTTAGAACTGGTGTGTGAGGCACGAGACATGTAACAGCAGCTGCACGCTTGCAAGCAGAAAGCTGAATGCGGAAACAAAGCAGAACAGCGCCTAAATCAGAACTTTTGCACGACAGATCACAGCGCCACCACTGCCCAAGAACTGATGACGTATTCCGCAAAGTCATCCCTGAGCTGTGTTTTACGACAACATTCATATAGTTTGGCCCTAGTTGAGCATATCAACATGTGCCTCAAAGAGTTCCTGATTTTGGGGGCAGTGACATCTATTGGCAAATCGTTTGCACGCATATGCACCATTCTCGTGTTTCTGAACATTTCAGAAGTCCTTAAAAAAAAAAGAATTTAAAAAAGTTTCGGTTCGCTACCACTTCAGGTTACCACAAACAAAGTATATTTTAATGTTGGCCTTACCTTACTTCGGACACAACCTCTATTCAGGGCGGCAACATTTTTGGGGGCAGGGGAAACGCACCCAAATTGGCGAAAATACAGATTCTGGCAAAGTAGGTAAGCTTTTGCTAAAATATGATGCTTAATTGACATAACTGAACTTTGATTCTCAATACAAGAAAAAAATATAAAGATAAATATTTTTGTTTGTTTTTCAGTCCTAATTTGGGTACAACGTTTAATATATCAGGGGGTAATCTAAAAACCCTGCTTACTTTATCTTGTGCGTGAAAAAGCCAGGTTGGAATTTCAGTTGGGGCTGGCCACCATGATTCTAAAAACATGACATTTTTTGGACAGTTTCTTTAGTCTATGAACCATGTATACATTCTCATAACACATATTTGTTAAAAATAACAAACTGAGGCAATTCCTACTATGCTATGGGGTGCCTTTATATTCATGAGAGGCTGATGATATTGTTACGATCAACCGGTACTTCAATCCCCGAAAGAAATACTCAGTTGATCGGTCAGGATGGCGATTAATTATTTGTCTATCAATCGCCTTTAATTTATCAGTTCTGACACCACCGGTTTTCAACCGGAACGTGCATTTCACCAAATACTCAATAAAGAATGAAGGAAAAATGCTGTTTGAATTCTCAATCAATAACAATATTTTATTCAGCTTGTTTCATCTTGTTCATGACATCAATACCCCAAGATCTATCATTAGATCTAGATCTGTGTAACCTTGAGCACATATAACTGTTAAGAATCTGGTTTCTGATGCACCAATTCAATATCCTTTACCACGGTGTATATGCAGAAAAAGGGGTTAAAAAGCTCTCATGACTAGCTGTTATTTTGTATAATTTCCCGTGTTAGGACAGCTGTAATCTCCAAGCTACCCGGAGGTCATCTGGCTTGGGATGATTCATCACATCAAGGGCGACAACTGTGGTCTGGAAGAGCTTCTCAATCACATCAAGGGAGACAACTCCTGTGTAGTCCCGAGCTGCTTTGGGTCGGGGTAGGACGACTGACTGTGTAGGCTGATGGGGTAATGACTGCACCTTGACTAGTCCCTTGCCAATGCTGACGTATAGATTACCTCTAGCTTTATTTTTATCCCCAGCTCTTATCCCGAGCTTCTTTTGGTTCGGGGTGGGTGAGTGACTGTATGAATTGGTGATGTACTGACTTAGCCCCTTCTCAACTACAAGATTAACGTACAGATTCTCTCATGGTTTATTTGTATCCCGAGCTAATACCCCGACCTTCGTTTGATGCATTTACCCCGAGCTCTTATACCGGGCTTTATTTGTTTTGTTTTCCCCGAGCTAGATCATCTCCGGTAGTTGTATCCCGAGTGTTCTGACCATGGGAGGAGTGCCACTGGTTCACCCTGTGTAATTTGATCGTGAGGGAGCTTTTATTTGTCTACTCACGGTCTAATCCGTGCCTTGCGTCTAATCGCAGTCGGGGTGACTTTACTATGCGTCTGATCACACTCCTGGGGTGTGGGCTTTCGCCCAAAGCAAAGTGAAGAAATCCCGTCGGTGTTCGCCTATTTATAGCTCGCTGGTGACCTCTGGCTGACCTTGAGTAATTCATAAAGTGCGCCAAAACTCTCGAAACCTCATGAGAACTCTTTGCCTCTAAATCATTTATCTAAAGTTAACAGTCTACAATCTTCAGCGAATATGAATGATCTTCATTGAAGGAAGTTAATTCAATCATTTACAAAAGTGGAAACTCTGCGAAAGTTACTCTAAAATTACATAAAGTTTGGTGCGAGAGTGAAACCTCCTTATTGATTTTCTCAAAACATGACGACCATCGGCGAAACTGCTCGCCAAAATATCTGAATAAACATGTGTCACAGTGTGTACTATTGGGGAATAATTATTTGAAGAGTGATCCTTCATGTAAGCCGACGTGAGGTGTCACTGTGTAGATTGTATGCTCAACTCCGTGCGAGACGAAGTGACGGGTCCACTGCTTACATTCTGTGCTTAGTTGCAGATTATATGGAGACCTTCATGATAGACGAAGTTCATGTAAGGCGAACCACCTGTATAACATGTATTCATTCATATTTAGTGTGATTTGGAGTTCGTCTTATATCGACCTGTTTGCTTGTACATAGATCCTTTTTTTTGTAATATGTGTGAGGGTCAGCTTGACACGTTCGACCACTGAATTTTCTCTGGACATGCTTGGTATAACCTGAGTGTATCTTTACCGGTGCAGACGTGAGTCTTCCCGGCAATATTTGTAGTGCTATCAAGTCTTCCAGATTTGATCCCTGGTGTTTCTTATTGCTATTGCAGATATCTTCATTAAACGACTTATTCATCATCACACACGTATCGGACTTTCCTTGTTCTTTATTAAAGAGCCGCACTTGGACCTGCGACATAATTTGGCGCCCGATGGGGGACATGGTTGATTTCCTGACGTGCATCGTAAGAAGTATATAACAATAGCTGATTGGTTAAATCCTGGCAACTTCGAAGTCTTAGGTTTGGAAATTACCAAGACGTTAGCTGAGAAGGATTGGCCTGGATTGGTTTCACCACTGCAACTACAAATAGTGCTGCCGCTGACTGAACCTTTGGAGGGTGCAGTGTCTGGCGTTTAAGAAAACGGCACTGTGCATTAAGGTAACTCTTATTTGACGCATTCCTGTTCCAGCTTCTACATTTGGCGAGTGCAAATCTCCAGCTATCTACAAGATCGGATGAACTGTTTTTCGTGGCCGGAAATTGGATATTTGGTGTGTTGGTAGTCCGACATCCTCGAGATCAAACGAACTGCATGACTGCTTAGATGCCACCAACTGAGTAAGTCTCATTGTACGGACATTCTGAATTCGAATTTACTGGCTGTAGGGAGATATACCTTACCTGGATCTACCTGTATCTACCTGTACCAGATTGGACTGAAACTGTTTCAAACATGGGGCTGAGGTGAACTTTTGTTGACACTTGAAATACACGAAATTCTAATGAACAATAGTGTGGCTGAGTTTCGTCGTGTATGCTATGATTATCTGACTTTGTAAAAATAACATTGTTGCTGAATATTCTGAATTTTTATAGAGTTTAACATAAGTTTTTTCGTCACACGTGCATAGAATTTTACTGGTACTTCACATACGCAAACCGCAAGCACGTACCTACACACTTTACACATCCTTAACACATTCCATAATACAATACAATTACAAAATACAAAACAATACAAATACATCCCAATACGATTACATAATACAAATACACAATACATACTATTAAACAATACAAATACATCCCAATACAATTACATAATACAACTACACAATACATATTATTCAATACAAATACATTCCAATACAATTACATAATACAACTACACAACATAACACAATTATTCAATACAAATACATATCCCAATACAATTACAGAATACAATATATTTCACAACGTTATACAATTATACAATATACAACATATCATTGCACACAATACAATTGATAAAACAGTCTAACAAAGTATCGTATTCAAACGTCTCTATTAAACAATCACAGACGACACAAATATGATATATTTACATAATACAACACACCCATAATACAATTTTATATAATACAATACAACTGAACACTACCAAGCTGCCATAATACAATTAATATTTTATACGTCAACAGTTACGGCATCCATCCACGTACACCCATTCACATATACATGCTCCTATATGTGAGCAGTCATTCATTGCTGTTCATGATATGTCAATGCCTAAACTGTTCATCCTTTACGTCGTTTTAATGTCATTATTCCATGGATTCAATTGTATTTGTTAAATGTCCTCGCCTCCTGCTCTAATAGTTGGATAATAAGCAAATACTTAAAAGTATTAAGGGTAGAACATTATTTTTTTCCATAGTATCTAAGTGTTTTTCCCCCCAAATTTACAGTACATTTCATGATACATTGTTTCATTGTGGTATTTCAACATAGACACCTGCAGTTTGACGCCAGTTACAGCAGATTTGCTTAGGGATTGCTCTTCAAAGGTTTGTATCGGCGGTATGCACCGGTTTGTCATTGCATGTTCATTTGAGAATTTTGTGGTCATGTTCGAATGTCAAGCTGTTTCCTCAATATTTTTGTGGTGTTAAGCAGAAGGTAAGCTGCTTGCTAGAGCAGAAGGTAAGCTGCTTGCTGGAGCAGAAGATAGCTGCTTGCTGGAGCAGGAGATAGCTGCTTGCTGGAGCAGAAGGTAAGCTGCTTGCTAGAGCTGAATATAAGCTGCTTGCTAGAGCAGAGGGTAAGCTGCTATTTACTCAAACTAATAACTTGTAGGAATTAACCATCGCGTCTTTTTTCGGATTAAACTGCTGTGACTGATCGACGAATTGAAGATGGCTGAAACAGGAGATGACCTTGACTTAGATGAACGGGACAACCCTTTCACAGATGAGGAGCTAATACATATGTTGAGGCGAACGGGTCGGTTTGAGATCATGAGTAATCAAGAATTTGATCGCTTGCAAAGTATCCCGAGACAGAATTTTCCAGCCCCAACACCGATTAAAACATCAATACCAGTTAATACCCCAACATCAGGGACTCACAACTCCCAAGCTTTCCATCCGTATCAAGTGCCAAAAATATCCCCGTTTTCTGGAGACGAGCCCACACCAAAATCTGAAGTTGGGTTCGATATTTGGAAATATGAGGTTTGATGAGGGACGACATATACCCGGATACTATGGTGACCCAGACTGTCCGTAAATCGTTGAGAGGTAGTGCGTTGAAAGTCATCCTCCCACTAGGTGAGTATGCTTCAGCTACGCGCATTTTGGTGAAACTCCAAGGAGTGTTTGGCAACGTCTCCACTGGCGAAGCCCTACTACAACAGTTTTACACGGAACGGCAAAAGGATAACGAGAGTGTCGCCGCATGGGGGTGCCGATTAGAGGGTATCCTACAACAGGTAATTGAACGTGGGCACGTGCAGTCTTTGGCCAGAAATGATATGCTTCGGTCTAAATTCTGGACAAGCCTACGCAGTGATCGTCTTAAGAACGCGGCTCGGCATAAGTTTGATACCATCACCGATTTTGACATTCTAAGAAGCGAGGTGAGAGCCGTTGAGCAAGAGCTAAACAATGACGACCAGATCTCTAAGCTAAATAAGAAGGCTCAGCATCTACCTGTCGCGGCCGCTAAGACCGTTAACGCTGATGTCTCGTCGAAACTGGATAAACTTTCTACTCAAATGGAGTTGCTGTTGAAACGTGTAGAAGACCTGGAGGTAAAGTTCAACAAGCACTCCAAGCAGAACGATACGCCGACCGAGCAGACTTCGGTATTTCACGAATCTTATGGACGAGCACCGCGACGAGGTGGCGGACGCGGGTCTTACCAATACAGGGGTGGAAGCCGGGCTGGTCATTTAAACGATTAGGAGTCCCCCGTGAAGGGCAACTGAGGGACTCTATCGAGGAAAGCCCTGAACCTGATGCAATTTTGGATAGGCTAGTTGGTGAGGCTAACCATGCGGATGTTTTCATCAATGGAGTGAAAACCAAAGGCTTAATAGACACCGGTAGCATGGTAACCACCATATCTGAGACCTTGCGCACGAAGTTTTCTCCCCCTATCGAGCTTCACAGTCTGGATGATTTCAACTTGGAGATTCACGGTCCTGACGGTTGCACTCTTCCATATTCCGGTTATGTCGAACTAGAAGTGTCCGTTCCATATCTGAGGAAGAGCTCCATGACTATTCCTGCTCTTGTCGTTCCTGAAACGGAATTCGATATGGGAGTACCCATCATTATCGGTACCAACGTCATTCGCTGTTGTCAGCTTAAAACCAGAAATTTACAGAATGTTCCTCCAGAATGGGAAATGGCGTTTCAGTCTATGGGTAGTGATGATGGCACACTGGGAATAGTCCGGTCCACTAACCGACGCCCGTTGAAAGTAGGCCCGATGGAAACCGTCACTGTTTCCGGTCTGGTGAGGAACGTATGTGAAGCTGAAACTGTACTTACCGATTCTGCAACAACTGAACTGTCTGGAAACCTGTGTGTTTGTCCCAGAATTGTCTCGCTGAAACCTGTTGGCGGTTTCGCAAGAATACCTGTCCGGATCTGCAACATCAGTGCCAGAGTTGTGGCTATACCTGCCAAAGCGATGCTCTTTGGGGTGCAGGATATTAAAATTGTTCGTTCGCTGATTCCTGGAGAGGAAGGAGAAAATCCGTCTAAACGGAGCCCGCAACCTCAGTCATTAGAATCTTTGGGTGTCGACATGGAATTCGACGCTTTGACTTCTGACGAGCAACAGCCGGGAAGAGCATTATTGGAGCGTTGGACGCATGTGTTTTCCAGTAGTTTAACTGATCTTGGTCATACCACCACTACCAAGCACGAGATAAAGTTAACTGATGACAGGCCTTTCAAAGATCCATACCGCCGTATTCCCCCGCTCTGTACGAAGAGGCCCGAGAACATCTGCGAGATATGTTGGCATGTGGTGCTATTCGTGAATCTCAAAGTCCGTTCTCGTCAAATGTGGTGCTCGTGCGCAAGAAGGATGGAAGCCTGCGTTTCTGTATAGACTATAGGAAATTGAACGCCAGAACCGTCAGGGACGCGTATTCTCTTCCAAGAATTGAAGAAAGTCTGGGCACAATCGCTGGAGCGAAATATTTCTCCAAACTGGATTTGCGCTCTGTATATTGGCAGGTGCAGATGAGCATAAAACCGCCTTCACCGTGGGTCCTTTGGGTTTTTTCGAGTGTAATGGCATTCGGGTTGACTAACGCTCCCGCGACCTTCCAGCATTTAATGGAGAGATGCATGGGAGAGCTCAACTTGTGGGATTGTCTTGTGTATATCGACGACGTGATCGTCTTCTCCTCGACGTTTGAGCAACATCTGGAACGGCTGGAGGCAGTATTCCGACGACTCCAGGAGCATGGTCTCAAACTTAAACCGTCGAAATGTGAATTCTTCCGAGACCGCGTGAAGTATTTAGGCCATGTCGTCTCCTCTGCAGGGATTGAGACTGACCCAGACAGGACTGAAGCGCTGAGAAGCTGGCCCACTCCAAAAAGTCCTCAGGATGTCCGAAAGTTTCTGGGCTTCACCGGCTACTATCGCCGATATATTGAGGGCTATGCTAGCATCGTGAAACCGTTGAATGATCTCCTGGGCGGTAATCCGCACCACCGGAAGCGCAAGGCTAGAACCTCACCAACTTGGAAATGGGAAGAGCAGCACCAACAGGCGTTCGACACCATCATTCAAGCCCTTACATCTCCTCCAATATTGGCGTATGCTGACTACACGAAGCCCTTTACATTGCACATCGATGCCAGCGGTGACGGATTGGGAGCTGTTTTATACCAGGCGAAGGACGGAGTAGATCGAGTGATCGGATATGCCAGCCGGGGTTGGAGGCCGAGCGAGAAAAACTACCCGGCACATACGCTTGAATTTGTTGCGCTTAAATGGTCGATAACGGATAAATTTCATGACTACCTTTACGGCGCGAAGTTTGAGGTTCGAACCGATAATAATCCGTTGACGTATATCCTTGGCAAGGCGCGCTTGGACGCAACAGGACATCGCTGGGTTGCTGCACTATCAAATTACAGCTTCACCATTACTTACCGTAGGGGTCGAAACAACGCTGACGCTGATGGACTATCCAGGCATCCAGCCATACAGCGGGTTGAATTCCCAGTAGTCCTCACTCCGGAGGTTATCAAGGCAGTTTGTAACGGAGTTCGGGTGTCTCCTACAACCCCGGTAGTCGAGTGTTTGGCAGTGACTGAAGAGGCTGTATTTCCTTCGGAGACTGTGCCGGAGCACACGACCCTACCGACCGTACAGAATTGGGGGTTGGAACAGAGAAAAGATACAACGATTTATCGTGTTATGCGACTTCTGGAGTCTGGTGTCCGGCCATCGCCTAAGGATTGCATGAGGGAGTCCAACGATGTCCGTCGGATGCTGAAGGAATGGAAACGATTGCTCATTAGAGATGATACGCTCTATAGGAAAAGGCGTGATGGCGATCAGGTTACCTTCCAACTTGTCCTTCCTCTAATGCACCGGAACACGGTACTGAAAGCTTTACATGACGAGTCTGGACACCAAGGTCGTGATAGGACAATGCATCTAGTTCGCGAGCGCTTCTATTGGCCGAACTGGGCCGAGGATGTGGACCGCAAAGTTAAATTCTGTTCTCGATGTGTTCGTCGAAAGACTCCAACTAGTAATCTATCCGCTCCGCTGGTAAGTATCGAAACCACAGAACCGCTACAACTGCTGTGTATAGACTATCTGACTCTGGAGAGATCAAAAGGTGGATACGAGAACATTTTGGTTGCAACTGATCATTTCACCCGTTACGCACAGGCTTCCCCGACCAGGAGCCAGACCGCAATAACAACCGCTCGTGTTCTGTTCGATAATTTCATCGTTCATTATGGATTCCCGGCGAGACTATTCAGCGACCAATGGCGCAATTTTGAATCCAAAGTTATCAGAGAACTGTGCAAGATTGCTGGTATTGACAAAACAAGAACCACCCCGTACCATCCCATGGGAAATGGAATGTGCGAGCGCTATAATGAAACGCTGCTGAACATGCTGGGCACGCTGGAAGAATACCAGAAGGCTGACTGGAAATCATTCGTGGCTCCGCTAACCCATGCATACAACGCCACTAAACACGAAAGTGTTTGGTAGACATCCCCGACTTGCAGTGGACGCATTTCTTGGGGTCGACTCTAACAACACAGGGGTTTCTGATCGTGGAAACTACGTGGACAACCTAAAGTCTCGGCTGCAGTTTGCACAAGGGAAGCACAGAAGGCAGGGCGAAGGCACAAGAAAAGATACGACTTAAGGGTTCGTGAAACTGCGCTTCTTCCCGGTGATCGTGTTCTCGTAAAGAACGTTGGGCTTAAAGGGAAACATAAGTTGGCAGATAAGTGGTCGAAGGATCCCTATGTTGTTCTGCATAGACCGAACATCGGTATTCCAGTGTACGTGGTGCAGAGAGAAAACGGAACTGGGCCGCGTAGGACCCTGCACAGGAACATGCTGCTTCCATTCATGTCTCTATACGACACCGATGGTGCACGCGAAACCCCAAGTGTTTTACGGGATGACGCTCCCACGGCGTCTGAGCGAACCCGTGTGAGAGTGGATGATTCGTCCGACTCATCCACCGAAAGTGAGGAATCTACCACGGACATATATGTTCCACGACGACAACGCTCGAGTAATTTGAGTCCTGACGCTGAAGACTTTACACCTGGTTCTCGTGCCAGCTTTTCGAGTGCTGGACGGTCATCTGGGGGATTAGGCGATGTGGAGCTTTCGCTGTCACAGCAAGGAGAGGAAAGCGTGCAAGCGATTGTGGGCGAAGGACTGGAAGATGGTACCAAAGATGGTACTATCAGATCGCACAACATGAGTGGTCCTAGTTCTGTAGCAGAGGACGTCACAGGTGTGGAGGAAGATCTGCTATTGACTCGCAGAGGTACTAGGATCAGACGACCTCTTGAAAGATATGGAGATTGGGTGGTCGCCTCTCAACAATGTAGCATGGAAGTATTGTGTAAATGTCGGGACGACATTCCCTCTCGGCAGGGGAGAGTGTCAGTGTGTAATATTGGGGAATAATTATTTGAAGAGTGATCCTTCTTTAAGACGACGTGAGGTGTCACTGTGTAGATTGTATGCTCAACTCCGTGCGAGACGAAGTGACGGGTCCACTGCTTACATTCTGTGCTTAGCTGCAGATTATATGGAGACCTTCATGATAGACGAAGTTCATGTAAGGCGAACCACCTGTATAACATGTATTCATTCATATTTAGTGTGATTTGGAGTTCGTCTTATATCGACCTGTTTGCTTGTACATAAATCTTTTTTTTGTAATATGTGTGAGGGTCAGCTTGACACGTTCGACCACTGAATTTTCTCTGGACATGCTTGGTATAACCTGAGTGTATCTTGACCGGTGCAGACGTGAGTCTTCTCGGCAATATTTGTAGTGCTATCAAGTCTTCCAGATTTGATCCCTGGTGTTTCTTATTGCTATTGCAGATATCTTCATTAAACGACTTATTCATCATCACACACGTATCGGACTCTCCTTGTTCTTTATTAAAGAACCGCACTTGGACCTGCGACACATGGATTTACCGAAAAACAGTGAAAGTTATCTCACTACAACAACTGGATAGACAACTAGAACAATCATTTAACCAATTACAGTAAGTAGCGGCAAAAATAGCGATGTAATTATCTTCAAATCGAACTAAGTCGGTCGCTGTCAAATCTCTGACAAATCCATCGTAGCTATAGTTTGTTTCATACAACAGCAACAACATACTATATCGCGTACAATAATATCCGGGGACAGACGTTCATCAACAATTACCATTATAACTGAACTGGAAATATTAACAATGGATAAATTTATATTACATTATCAGATCTTCACACTGTCCCCCGCTTAAATGTTAGCTGTCCTCAGCAACATAGAAAGTATTAAATTGAAATTATCCATGTACATTTAATCATGACAATATTAATTCAGTGTCTTTTGTGTCTCCTTCAGGTTGGCTTCTCCATGAACATCGCTCATCTGGTCCTCTAACCCTTGGTCAGGACATCTGGTCCTTCTCTGGTCATCCATGGGGTAGTGTCCAGGGAGTGGCATCATCTTCATCCATGGTGTATCATCCAAGGAGTGACATTGTCATCTTCATCATCATCCTCATGGGTATGGATGCATGTTGTACTCTCATGGTATTGGGCTTCTGGTACCATTCGTCCATCTGCCGGTCATCTCAGGGTCTGCTTGTTGGTATTGTCTTACTCTTGGGTTGAGCTAAAGCCTTCTTCGCCCATTTTAGGACTGCCGTACCCTCATATGGCTTTAATTTGTTGTGATGTACAACTCTCTTTTTACCATCTTCATCCATTTGGATGACGTAATCCAAGTCATTTATCTTCTGGAAGATCAGATATGGTCCACCATAAGGAAGTTTCAGTTTGGTACTGATTCCCTTCTCCCGTTTCTCATGGTAGTACCAAATATAATCTCCTGGTTTGTACCTGTGTGCTAGGGTCTTCCCATCATAAGTCTTCTTTTGTCGTTTTGCTGCTACTTTTAGTCGTTGTCTTGTGATATCATGTGCATGTTGCAGCTTATCACGGAGTTCATCTACATATTCCCCAAAGGATATCATCTCGTCATCAGTATCTGGAATAGCTCTACCAAATATCACCTCAGCAGGTAGTCTGACTTCTCTTCCAAGCATGAGTAGATTTGGTGTCAACCCTGTACCGTCGTGAGGGGTGGCCCTATAAGCTGCGGCCAGACAACCCAGGAACAGGTCCCAGTCTTCTTGTTCATCTCGCAAGTACGCCCTAATCATGGGCACTAGAGTTCGGTTAAACCGCTCGACTTTGCCGTTGCCTTGGGGATGTCTTGGCGTCGTTCTTGTTTTCCGGATCTCCAGTAGTTTACATAGTTCTGAGAATACATCGCTTGTATAGTTTGATCCCTGATCGCTGTGTAAATCTAAAGGACAGCCATACCTGCCAATGACCTCATTTAGAATTACCCGAGCACATGTGACTGCCGTCTGATCTGGTATTGGGAAAATTTCCACCCAATTAGTGAAATGATCTGTTACAATCATGATGTATTTATTCCCTCGTTCCGTCTCTGGAAAGGGCCCTAAAGTAAAATATCTGTCGATAGCCTGTCCAGAGGGGCTCTCACTCTCATATCTCCAAGATGTGCTCTGGGTGACTTGGTCGGGGCTTTGTTCGCTCCACAAGTGTCGCAACGGCGAACCCAATTGTCCACGTCTTCTCGTAATTTCCACCAATGAAATCTCTGCATTGTTCTCTCGTGAGTCTTCTTCCGTCCCAGGTGCCCTGCAAGGATGCAATCATGCATCTGGTTCAGTACATGATCTCTCATACTTCTAGGTACCAGGAACTGCCAATGACTGCCAGTTGCATCCTTTCGCACAAATCGTCGAAATAACATCCCATCCTTTACTTCGAGGCTGACCCATGAATTGCAATAGTGTCGTGAGGCTGAACTCGATGCACATATGTCTGGTCCAGACGGTCGTCGACCTTCCTCATACCATCTTATAACAGGTCCTATGTCAGGATCCTCCAATTGCTTCTTCCTAAGTGTTGACATAGCATAGCATTGCATCCATGGCGTCTCAACTGCTTTACGACTCTAACAAGGTTAGGGTTGATGGCCAGTCTGAGACAGGCCTTTCCAGTGAACATAACCTGAGGGGGACTGATGCAAATGTCGATGGTCGAATAGATCCCTGTTTCTGAAGGTTCTCTAATGCATTCTTATCTTCTCCAGCAAACGCCATGGGTAATCGTCTCGGTGGTTGATTGATAGGTTTTGCATCACCTGTATCTATGGCATGTTCCACCAAATCGGTACATCCCAGGTCAAATTCGTCTTTAGAAAATACTTCTCCATATTCTCTCAGCACATCAGCAACAACATCATGTTTGGCTGGGTCGAGTCCATGTACCGTCTCAATATACAAATCTCTAAGGTGTGTCGTTCACTTTCTCACTACTCTTAGGTCGGGGTACATCTGAGGCTTGGCGTGTGATTTCAGGTATGGGATTATGTACTTGAATTCTTCGAACTGCCTCAAAGTTATTTTTTTCAGAATCTTCTTCCATATCCAAGAGGATCTTGATATCAGAATCCACGGATTCTGCATATCCTACACATGTTTGATGTTTAATGACCCTGGGCTCTGGGAAAGGGTTCAGTACTCTGACCCGGATATTTCTGGTACTCTCGACATCAACGAAACATGGCGCTATAACAAGTGAATGTTTCTCCGTAAACTCTGGTGAACCTTCTATTAACAGCTTTGTTGTCTCATCTTCCATATTTACCTTGTGGACTACTGCATTGATAATCACCTGACTCATCCCCGGAATATTGGTATCGTCTGCCGCTAGTACCCTCCTCCGTTTTGGCATTGGAATCTGTTTAAGAGGTATCACCACATGATTTAGAATCATCTTCCCCTCACTCAAGAGTATATCAGCTGGCCCCTCAGGTCCCTTCTGTAAAATATCAGTTCCCAGTAATATGTCGTCTTCTATATCTGCGATGACCAATTCCCGCTTTTGCATCAGGGGTCCTAAGGTAAGTTCGAAATTCCCCTTTCCCATGTATTTTAGAGTTCTTCCATCCGCACAGGATATGATGCCTTTTCCCGCCTTTCTTAACTCGGGGCGCTGGGACTCGGGAATTCGAAAAAATATTCTATCAGAAACGATAGTCCTTGTGACACCTGTATCCACAGTGTAGGTAACATCAATGCCATTTAAGGTTTCCTGGATATATACGCCATCATATTTTGGAATTTCTCGTCTCACTGATTCAGGAGAATTATTGGAAATATCATGGGGTATACTTGTAGTTTTTGTTTCCATAGAAATATCGCCTTGGCCATCGAGATGAGGGACCGTCCTCCGGCCTACTGAGCCGACCCCTTGTAGTTTGTCTGCACAGTTACATTAGTGGTATTCGTCTGTGGCTCCGTAGTCCTACCAAAGCTAGAATATCCGGTCCGAGGAATGAAATTCTGGGCCCTGGGATTCATCTGTCTTCTGGGATAAGCATTACTTGGGCAAACTCTGGCAAAATGATTTTCAGCGCCACATCGATAACAACCCGTAAATTTTGCTCTGGCTGTTTCCGAAACATTCCCAGGATTCTTGCTGGAACTAGTTTGTTGAGGGAAATGTCTGTGGGGAAAATGACTATGTGGCCGTTGCGCGAGTTTCTCCATCCGTTCCACCATTCTGTTGAACTCGTCCCGTAAGCCTTTAACCTGGCTGACCATTCCATCATTATTAGTACAAGTAAACTTCTTATTTCCGCCTTTCTTGGCATCTGGTTTTCTGTCCTTCACAGGTGAGGTTTGCTTGGCCCGTGCATCTGACTGCACACTGATATCATCTAAAATTTCCTGTCCGTCAGTCCCATACTTAACAGAGCGGGCGGGTTTCTTCGAACTACCCCTACTTCTCCTCTGTGTTGCCAGGAAGTTGACGACTTCATACACTGCCTCATCTATGTCCTTTGGTTCCTTTACATATTCCACATGAAAACATGCATTTTCATCATGCAGATCATCTAGTAAATCTTCACGTCTGGTCGTGTGGTTCCTGTTAGCATAGGCCTTGTCGTATAAACGTTTCAGTTCAGCGGCATAATCTTCAACTTTCTCTCCATTCCTCTGAGCTCTGTTGCTAAAAGCAGCTCCGAATGTTTTCGGTGTTTCTATCCTTCTAAATCTGTGTCCCAATTCATCGACAAGACATTCGTAGTTACCCCGGACTGATTTGGATAGCTGGCCATAAACGAATTCTCCTGCCCTGCCTTGAAGTCTAGGTAAAAGTTCAGCCAGTTTCTCATCTTTAGTCCAGCCTCTGATTTTAGCGACATCTTTATATCGGTTATGCCACACTTCCCATTTCTCAGCCCCGGTAAATGATGGAAGCTTCGCATTTGATTGTCGGGGTACAGTCCATCTAGACCGTTCTTTACTGCTTTGTGTAGTTTGACTGTTGTCAGAATCATTATCACTACTAGAGCTGCTGCTGGTGGGAGGAGGGGTGATTTTTCTTCGGCTCGACGTTCGAATAATTTTTTCTTTGCTTCCAGTACTCTGCCTAGTCTTAGAAACTGGTCTGTCGTGACAAATCTGACTGCCGGACTGGTCACCCGGGCTGCAAATAGGAGGTAGACTATGGGGTAGTTCAATGCTAGAAATAGCTTCTGTTACAGCACCTTTGATGATGGAGGCTACATCCTGCAGCGTTCCACGAAGTACATCTTCAATAATCTCTGACACCTCTTTCCTCAGATCGCCTCTTGCTTTATCAGTTCCAGGCATATCACCAGTCATAAGATTATCTCCAGCATTTTTCCCTATTGCCCCATCTAGATTTGTTACATCACCTCGTCTGGATTCTGGGGGTTGCTGTGCACCAGCAAATTCGACTTCACTCGCTGTATCATCTTCAGTTGATTGGGCATCAGATTTCCCCCCACGTCTACTTCGTCTCGGACCAGGTGTTTTGAATAATTCGCCAATATTCATATTCTCTGACCTGGGTAATTTCTCCATTCAGATTATAAATCTATGGCTTGGGTAGAAATCTCAAAAATCTCTGGGCTGGGTACGTATCTCTGGATTCAATATATGTAATGAATCCCACTTCTGACACCAAAAATGTTACGGCCAACCGGTACTTCAATCCCCGAAAGAAATACTCAGTTGATCGGTCAGGATGGCGATTAATTATTTGTCTATCAATCGCCTTTAATTTATCAGTTCTGACAACACCGGTTTTCAACCGGAACGTGCATTTCACCAAATACTCAATAAAGAATGAAGGAAAAATGCCGTTTGAATTGTCAATCAATAACAATATTTTATTCAGCTTGTTTGATCTTGTTCATGACATCAATACCCCAAGATCTATCATTAGATCTAGATCTGTGTAACCTTGAGCCCATATAACTGTTAAGAATCTGGCTTCTGATGCACCAATTCAATATCCTTTACCACAGTGTATATACAGAAAAAGGGGTTAAAAAGCTCTATGAGTATAGCTGTTATTTTGTATAATTTCCTGTGTTAGGACAGCTGTAATCTCCAAACTACCCCGAGGTCATCTGGCTTGGGATGATTCATCACATCAAGGGCGACAACTGTGGTCTGGAAGAGCTTCTCAATCACATCAAGGGAGACAACTACTGTGTAGTCCCGAGCTGCTTTGGGTCGGATTAGGACGACTGACTGTGTAGGCGGATGACGTAATGACTGCACCTTGACTACTCCCTTGCCAATGCTGACGTATAGATTACCTCTAGCTTATTTTTATCCCCAGCTCTTATCCCGAGCTTTATTTGATTTGTTTTCCCCGAGCTAGATCATCTCCGGTAGTTGTATCCCGAGTGTTTTGACCATGGGAGGAGTGCCACTGGTTCACCCGGTGTTGTTTCATAGTGGAGGAGCTTTTATTTGTCTACTCACGGTCTAATCCGTGCCTTGCGTTTAATCGCAGTCGGGGTGATTTTACTATGCGTCTAATCGCATTCGTTGGTGTGGGCTTTCGCCCAAAGCAAAGTCAAGAAATCCCGTTGGTGTTCGCCTATTTATAGCTCGCTGGTGACCTCTGGCTGACCTTGAGTAATTCATAAAGTGCGCCAAAACTCTCGAAACCTCATGAAAACTCTTTGCCTCTAAATCATTTATCTAAAGTTAACAGTCTACAATCTTCAGCGAATATGAATGATCTTCATTGAAGGAAGTTAATTCAATCATTTACAAAAGTGGAAACTCTGCGAAAGTTACTCTAAAATTACGTAAAGTTTGGTGCGAGAGCGAAACCTCGTTATCGATTTCCTCAAAGCATGGCGACCATCGGCGAAACTGCTCTCCAAACTATCTGAATAAACATGGATTTACCGAACAACAGTGAAAGTTATCTCACTACAACAACTGGATAGACAACCAGAACAATCATTTAGCCAATTACAGTAAGTATCGATAAAAATAGCGATGTAGTTATCTTCAAATCGAACTAAGTCAGTCGATGTCAAATCTCTGACAAATCTATCGTAGCTATAGTTTGTTTCATACAACAACAACAACATACTATATCGCGTACAATAATATCCGGGGACAGACGTTCATCAACAATTACCATTATAACTGAACTGGAAATATTAACAATGGATAAATTTATATTACATCAAATTATCAGATCTTCACAATGTCATGATAACTTTTTCATTTCTGAAGTTTCTAACAGGGATCTCAAATGAAGTAATTCAAACCTACAGAGCAGAAAGTGAATATGGCTCGTGAATAAAGATCTCTGATTACAGCCTTGGCATATGATTGAGAATGCTTACAAATATACTCCTTGCTGTCATGTTTGTTTGACTACACAAGACAACTTTTTGTCATCATGATTCACATTCAAAATTCTTTACAGAAGAGGGCTGGTAACTTACAATATTCGGATATGACTCTTGATCAAGCTGTTGGTAATTAACTCTTTACCATATTGTGGATTAATGACAAAGGACTTTATGGCCAATATTATTCTGAGTATTTTAAGTTTATTTCATCAGTCAAGGTACCTATTTCCTGTTAAAGACCTCTGTAGCTCGGCTCAGTTCATTCTAATGATGAAAACCTACTTCTATATGTATTAGACTGTTAGAAGTCCATTCAGGTCTAGCCCCCAAAACTGAGTCTGCAAAGCAACTGGCCTAGTAGAAAGTTCCACTTTGCTGTACATCATAACATGGAAACCACTGTGTTACATTGCTGAAGAGGGTCTCAAGGAGATGGGACACTCAAATTCATTTGACAAAATTCCCTTTTAAACACAGTGAAAACAAAGAAATCAGGAAAGCGAAGAGGTATATGTAACTGGAAATGCAGTATACAACAAATATACATTAATATTGATCAAACAAGCATTTCATGTCAACACATTTGTGACATACAGAGACAAAAAATCAACCAGCATTTTCCTCTTATAATCTCTGGTTTAGCAGACGACAGTCTCAGATCTAGCCGGCGACATACTTTGAACTAGAAACTAGCAAACCCTCAAAAATAACAACTGAGCACTTGAAAAAACCATCAAGATACAGCTAAAATATTCAGCTTACGTAAAAGAACAACAAAAATAACTCAAAGACAAAAAACAAGGTTATCAAGACGAAAAGGCTTCAGAACTATTTCTTTTAACGTAAGAACTTTGTGCAAGAGTAAACCAGGCACATCCTGTTCCACGAGTTACAGTCCTCCCATATATATCTAGCTGAACCTAACGGGTCATCTGATGACCCTAACGGGTCTACATTGATATATAAAAATGCAACTTTATGTATCTTCAATGAAGTGTCAAAACTGACTGATTGATGCCCCGGAAGCGCCTCGGGTGTAAATCACCGGAGACGCGTTCTGCGCGATTTCTGACGGATACAATCACTCTGTAATGTAGAGTCTTTAGTTCTTTCCTAAATAATTTCACCATGAAAACGCAATCGATGGTAGTTCCCTGCGATGCCGAGTTAGAAAAATATATGTATAATAAAGCAGCCTGACACATTGTGCAAACGAAACCGATATAATTCGTATGGGCAATGGGGTTTTAATAAATTATTGTAATGGAAAGATCTTTGCAGCAAACCGCCTGGATAAGGGAGTACTTGCGGCAAAATTATTGGGGGGGGGGGGGAGGCGCCTAAAGCAACGCCATAAATATACAATCATACTTTAAATGTACAGATGGCGTCAGCTAAACTTCTGGTCGTTTTAAGCAACATTAGGCACTTTAGTATGGGAGCTTGTATCAACCACAGATTTACAATTTAATGTTTCCACAAATGTATCAGTTGTTTTTATAACTGGCCATAACTGTTAGCAGTGAATTATTTGATGTTCAAGGGACGCAAGAAGAAAAAAAATGTTTGAAATCCCTCTGTCCCGTCCGTCATTGTAGTTACTTAAAGGAATTACCTGGAAAAAGGAGTACCGGTATGGGTGTTTACAGACTCGCCACCAACGAAGTAACCCTAGTGTTACCTCACCCTCATCACCATGATCACTGGGCAGTAGAGGTTAAAAAGAGAGTTCTACGTCAGTGGAGCCGGAGGAGTTGACAGATTGACCGAATTTTGCATACTTCACCTCCAGCGATGACGTCACTTCCGACGATGACGTCACTTCTGGCGATGACGTCGCTTCCGACGATGATATAACTTCCGACGATCACATCACTTCTGATGAATATTGCTTTTTTTAAGATGTTACGTGTCGGTCTTAAGACGTTAACATGACTGTTACATAGCAGTCTTAAGACATTACATAGATTTGCGTTGCAAATCTAAATACGTTACGTGGTTATCTCAAGACGTTACATGGCTATCTGAAGAGGTTACGTGGCGTGGCGTTGAATGGAGAATGGAGTATCAAGATCCTGAAGAGGGTACGGAGAAGATCTTAAGATGCGAGAAAACTTGTCTTAAGATGCAGTATGCGTGCCCAGGACGTCTTGAGAAGCATGCGCGTGGGCCAAGATGTGATCGGCGTAATGAGACGGTAGTGTAAGGTTATAGAGATGATAATTATTATCTTTGGTATGGCAAAATATTGATCACAACGCTTGAAAGAGAGAGTGGGGTAACAGCTGTCCATAGGGTATTATGGAATCGTGTATATGAATAGGGAGTTGCATGTTCCGGGTCCGTTGTGAGACGTCCCAGGGTGAAAGTGCCGAAAGCCTATAGTGTCGTATTGATTTTGATTATTTTGCAGGGGCGCCATGTTACACGTGGTACATGTAAATTTTATATGGGGGACGTAAGATTCTTGGTATGTGCTTTATAATTGGTTAACCGGAAGACTATACTGTGAAGTCATATGACTCTGTCAGTATGTCGGCACCTCTTACCACTTCCCTTATATGTGTTGTATTTCTCTTATTTAAAGTCCCATCTACAGTTTTTCTCTGTTTTTCTCTATCAGGATGGAATAATATTCGTCGGGCAACGTATTTAAATATATAAGCTATTTCTGTATTGGCTAGTCTGCAGGCGTGAATTGCTCATTCGTACCATAATTATAATAGATGTTATCGATCTTGGATAACTTGTGTGCGCGTGCGTGTCAACAAACCCCTTGTTCAGGGTACACCTTGAATCCATATGGCCTGGACAAGTTGAAATACTTAACGGTATAATGCCCATTCATATAAATAATGACAAGAAAAATCTCAAATTTGGTGAAGTGGCAAGAAACTGGTAACGCCCGCTATCGCCCGCAAACTCCCGTCAACGCATTGTGCGGGTGTCAACTGATGACGACTGGCTTTTGAATGTGGGATATATCTTATGTGTCGATGACGACGGGCGTCAACGCCCGACAACGCATTAAGTATGGGCGTCTGCGGTCGCAAACGTCCGCCAACGTCCGTAAACGCTATACAAGTCGGGGCATGTTATCTATGTAGACCCCAACAGCCGGAATTACAGTTAGTTGAGAATCACCCAATAATTCACTTATTCCCCGTTATTGGACCCACATCAGATATATTTACTCCAGATAGAAAACTGTCAAATACCATTAGAAATACAGTAAAGGGATTTAAAAGTTTAAGCTGCTTGTTCAGCCCGTCAACGCCCGTCAGCGCCTGCAAACGCCCGCTAACGCCCGTCAGCGCCTGCAAACGCAAACGAGGGCGTCAACTGGCGATTTTGAGATCGCATTGTAGATAAGCCTATTGATACACGTGCCGCTGCTAACCAGGCAGACGGACAGGATGAAGAGAACTTACAGCAGGCGTATATCAACATGCAACCCCTTATCATAAAATATGCCATGGCTCTGTATGAAAAATGTACCTCGATTTCTCTTGAAATGAAGAGAGATCCTAAGCATAAGGTCATCATGAAAACCAAGAGCTACTTGGAAAAGGATATTGGATTACCGCTCAGGGAGGCCCTAAAAATGCTATCAAAATGCGGAAACAGCTGGTGAAGGACATGTTGGCCTCGGAGTTGTCCGGGCTGATGAGTAAAGAGGGCCCATTCTTACTAGATAATAATAAGAGCAGAAAGCTTGACAGTGATGTACGAAGGTTCTTATTGAATGCTGAAAAATCAAGCGAAAAGACGTCGGAGATGATCGAAGATGTACGCCAAGGATGGGTAATTCATAACAATAGCTCGATTAAGACTGATAGCATTTTATGACTTGTAAACATACTCAACGCGGCCCCCCATCTTGGGTACGATGTAATATTGGGGACAATAAAATATGTGAAACGCCATCCTTGGTTGCTTCTCTCTCTCTTTCTCTCTCTCTGATGTCAAGTCCCCCGGAAATGCGTTGGCGCCCGTTGACGCCCGCACTTCATGCGTTTGCGGGCACTGACGGGCGACGTATTTGTGCCAGGCGTTACGGGCGCTGACAGGCGTTTGTGGGCGTTGAATGGTTGAACGAGCAGGTTAAAACTTTAAATCCTGTTACTGTATCCCTACTGGTATGTGACGGGGGTTTTTTTATCTCGAGTAAATATATCTAATGCGTTCAATAGCCAGTCATCATCAGTTGACACAAGCACAATGCGTTGACAGATTTCGGACGCTAGCGGGCGTTTGCGGACGTTACCCGTTTCTTATCACTACCAAATTTTAGATTTTTCCTGTCATTATTTATATGAGCGGACATTATACGGTTAAGTATTTCAACTTGTTCTGGCCATATGGGTTCAAGGCGAAGCCTGGATAAGGGGTGTGTTGAGAGTTTTTGGCCTCTGTACACGCACACAAGTTATCTAAGATCGATAACATATGTTATAATTATGGTATGAATGAACAATTCACGCCTGCAGACTAGCTAATACATAAAACCGAAATATTACAAGACGTTGTCAGATCAATACTATCTCATCCTGATAGAGAAAAACAGAGAAAAGCTGTAAATGGAACATTTAAATATGGGAATACACTGGATTAGTATTTAACCTAAAATTGAAAACTGCCAGTTTATGATGCAATTCTTCGACAGGAAGCTGGATACTATAGAATACTATATCATGATGGTATGGACTCTTTGTGTGTTCGTATTCTGTCCCGGAAAATAAGATACGGTGGTAATCGTATACAAAAATGCAATAGCTCAGACCAAACACTTTACAATGTAAATTTTGAACAGGCATTGGTTCTGTACAAATATCATAAATACATAACAAATATACCCAGGTTCACGTGTTTGCCTAGTGACTACAGTAATAATGTTTGTACATTGCGTTGTTTTTAACAAAATCAGTGCTACAAGATTTTTTTTCTATATATATTCATGTATGGAAACTACATCAACGCCATCATCTAAGCAAGCATGAGATGAGAAACATAGGCTTTCTACTTTCGAAAAATTGTACACACATAATTTCCAGTGATGTTAGTGTAAAAGAACAGATTGTCCGTTGGTAATGATTGTCCACTTCTACCTTACAACTCAACTAAGACCTATTTTCCTAACACACACGAATAATATGAATGGTAGTTTCTCTTATAGAAAACATTAATATAATGTTCTAGTACTGTGCCGGATTCCTTGTGCACCGGCAAAATTCCCTTTACTAAACCATAATCACTGACCCGTATTGGAAACTGGATACAGACATAATTTACTATTTGTCTCATATATTGTTTCAAAATAATTCTTTGCAGATTTAAAGTTGTGTGTAATTTTTATTAATAGTGTAACTTTGAGTCAAGCTGTCCCCTATATAAAATTTACATGCACCACGTGTAACTTTCTAACATGGCACACCTGCAAAATAATCAAAATCAATACGACACTATAGGCACATTCACCCTGGGACGTCTCAAAATGAACCCGGAACAAGGAGCTCCGTTTCTTCCATCCTATTCATATACATGATTACAAAATTTCCTGCGAACAGCTGTTACCCCACTTCCTCTTTCAAGCGATACAACACTCACCTCGCTGTAATCAATATTGTACCATAGCAAAGATAACAATTATAATCTTCATTCACCTTGCACTACCGTCTCAAGACGTCCATCACACCTTGACCCACGCGCATGCTTCTCAGAACGTTCTGTATATGCATACTGCATCTTAAGACAATATTCCCCACATCTTAAAATCTTCTCCGTACCCTCTTCAAGATCTTCATACTTCATTCTCCATTCAACGCCACGCCAAGTAACCTCTTCGGATAGCCACGTAACCTCTTGAGATAACCATGTAACATATTAAGATTTGCCACGTAATCTATGTAATGTCTTAAGTCTATTCTGTAATGTCTTAGGACCATCATGTTAACGTCTTAAGACTGCCACGTGACGTGTCGAAAAAACGATATTCACCGGAAGTGACGTCACCGCCGGAAGTTACGTCATCACCGGAATTGACGTCATCGCGGGAAGTGATGTCATCAACGAAAGTGACGTATGCAAAATCCGACCAATTCGCCTGCTCCTCTGACTCCACTGACTTAGAACTCACTTTTTATCCTCTACTCTGGGCAACCTTCAAACAGGGTTATCTCACCTTCTGCCATCTCGATCGTGTATAGTCCATCTTCGCATATCCAAGTCTAACACTACACGTATAATGACGTCTATGATTAACGGAACGTTATGTAGTATTTACCTTGAAATGTGAAGATGGTATAATCTGGCATAATTGAAGACGATTGTAAGCAAGGAGAGGACATAAGAATTGTTGTTGATCACTGGAGTTATGCGGCCTGGAGATGGTGGGTTTCTCTAACAAAAACAATGCCACATTAGAAAAATCAACTGAACCATCAACCTGTAACCATCTCGGTCATCTATACGCGGTAAGACTGTTAAAGGAGTACTTACCTTATTTTTGAGTGTGACTATATTTATCAGCAATCGTATTCCAAACCTTATTGTATAAAACTTATGTTGATAGAATAAGAAATAAAAGAAATAGTGAATATTTGTTGTTCGCCACGACGTATACTGGGAGCCGCCATTGCACCACTGCGTGACGCTTTTAGATGAGCGGAAGTGAGTGTATACTCATCTAAAAACGTCACAACGTCATGGAGATTTAAGGTTCATCGTGCTAGTCATGCCGATAATTCGCACGAAAAGGAATTCAGTAAATTCACTGACGTTCTAGTTGATTTTAGTTGTTCAGGTGTAATCATGAACATGTTTACGAACTTAGATGCATCGTCGTTCAACTCAAATCACTGGACAATTGCAGCGGAAGCTCTTTTAGTTTACCGCTCAGTTTCAAATTTTGTCCAAATATAAATAGGGCAAGTCTCAGTTGAAAAACTTGGGGAAGAATTTTTTTTCCGTTGGCGGAGATACCGTAAACCAATTTCCTTTTAGGAATTACCACCGTGGGATTTGCCGCGCCAGTTTTTTCCTCGAATTAAAACTCGGACCCAGAGTAGTTCAAATGTCCGTAGTTGGAACGTCCCTGGATCAAGCGTTAGCCGTGACGCTGTCCTGAATGCTGACGTCATCAGTCACGTCATCCCACAGGCAATATGGCGGCGCCCACGTCGACCTCAAAGCGGAAACATGGCTTCACAAATTGTAACAAAAATAATAGGTTATCGCCCTAAATGAAAGTAAAATAGTTGGTCATATTTCTTTAAGAGTCTAGCCTTAATAGGAACCTATATAAAATAAGGTAAGTACTCCTTTAATCTCCGTCAAGTAAACGTCAATCACTGTCAGAGAGAAAAGGTTGAAATGGTCGTGATTGGCTTATTATGAGATCTCGTAGAATATCGGCGAACACTTCGTACGAAGTTTTCATAGGGTTAAGTCCAGCGCACACGAGAGTTATCAGAGGTGCGATCGGCCTCAATTGCCTGTCAGCTCAGGGGCTAGCTCTCGTGTGATTTCAGCGCACACGGCGAGCAAAAGTTTCACGAAATTGATCTAGTTCCCGCATAACGTCTTCTTCAAGACCATTTTGCGCAACCTGTAACCATGTCGGTCATCTATACGCATAAGACTGACCCTGGGATCGTGTGTATCCATTTTCAGCTTACTTTCGGAAACTGCAAGAGGAAATTTCCAAAAATCCATACCACGTGACTTTGTCAGCCAGTCAGCAAAAGCCTACCGACGTAACCCAACGTAACTCGCCATTTTCGAGTCATGTGATGTCCTACTTGTTCAAAATTACAGATCCACCACACCTTTTTGTATGATAAGAAAGTTATTCATACCTATATATTTTGTAATCCCAGGCAATATCTGTTTCAAAATTAGTATTAAAACCTGTAATTGATCCAATCTCGAAACCAGAGCCATCCGGTCCTGTCCTCCCTACTATGCTCTGGGACGGTGCTCAGCAGTACGATCGATCATTGGATAGCACACAAAACTCTAGAATTTAGAACATAACGAGAGCGTATCTCTGGAGATCAAGCCGACGTCCCGACGTCATGGATGTTACGAGCGCGTCTAAAAGACGACGTAGCCTACCAGAAGTCTTTATACATTCTTGCGAAACATTTTCTATTCTGGCGTCATGACATTATGACACTGGCCATGAAGATGACTCATGACTGACGTTTTATAAGGAATAGGATATATTCCAATGGAACCGGAAGGGGCCACGTGAAAGAATTTTTCAATGTATTATGGGACCCACTTTCAGCGACCGTCGTACCAGGGGTTCGTCGGAGCGGCCATTTTCCAGCGGAGAGCGATCCCTGGTGGCGAGGTTGTAATTGATCAGATTTCTCGATGTGGACTTTTTGCGTCTTATCCGCAGTTCATAGGCTTGTGCGAAAGAGATAAGACGTCGGGGAATCTTCTTCACATAACCCTTTCTGTAAGTTCGTCTTCGGTCAATCCAAAGAACTACAAGACAACTCGTTGAGATAAACAGAGGTTGTTGTTGTTTACTTCTGCATCATCACAGAGACAAAGTACAGCAAATCATGATAACCAAAAACGTCTGTACAGATGAAGCAATGGTGTTAATGCTTAGCCTAGTGTAGTATACATCGATCTTTTATACAGTAGAGTAAACAAGATACTTAACGCAGGCTCGGCCTAAACTTCAGTTTCTCACAACTCAAACATTTAATTAGGGAAACTACCGGAATGGACACTTGAGTGCTGGTCATTGCTCGGTCAGAGCTCGCCTGTTTGACCACACTGATTCAAGTAATATACATGTATAGCTTTATCATGTTAAATAGACGTTCAGGTTTGCTAGATCTCCCCAAAATATATAACCGCGCACAAATACTCATCTGATTCAAACTCTTACTAATCCATTTAACAAAAGACAATTCATTTATATGCATTTCTATAACATACGGCGTAAATCAGGATTAATATTCAAGTATACAATTGACCTGACGTGACAAATCTCTCGCTCGTGCCAGTTACTGTATTATCCATCAGCTATCTTCAACGGTCAGTGTTTCCTGATCACTTCAAGTACATACAGCGGTCAGTATTTCCTGGCTTCCGCTCAATTAGCAGATACGCCCCCAATCTCAATATAATTGTAATGTATGTACATGTACCGATCAAACCCGTGAATTGACATTGAATCAACTAACAAACTTCCAAAACTGATTAGGGCAAATGTGAAACTCAAACAGATACATGCGAGGCGTCCCTCTATATCCATCTAAATTCCACATCGAGTCTGTTCTCCGCCGGATGAATGCCGAACAGAATCCGGTAAAGTACCGGATATCGCTCCGCGATAATGGAGACACACGATTTGCAAGCCATCTTATGGATGGCGAAATGTGCGCAAATACTGAACCACATTACCATATTCATACCAACGATTCCACGCCTCACCCCACGCATCCTCATGAGTAGTAGGTAGCCCGCATTTCGACTCAACTTTTCCAGGGAGGTAACTCTTGGTCCCCTTTTTCCGCCAGGGGGCGCCACCAGTCCCGTATGACGTCACTTCCGGTCTGGGTGAATGGAGCGTGGCCTGTGAACTGTATGACGTCACTTCCGGTCTGGGTGAATGGGGCGTGACCTGTGAACATGATAGGATATGTACTGACCTGTCTGTGGGGACTCAATGTCGTTCATCTCCGTGTCTTTCCGGTGAGAGGAACATGTACTGGGGTTTTCCCACAATGTCGTTCACCTCCGTGTCTCTTCGGTCAGGTCCGTGTCTTTTCGGTGAGGTCCGTGGGAACATGATAGGAGATGTACTTACTTGTCTGTGGGTTTTTCCCACAATGTCGTTCACCTCCGTGTGTCTTCGGTCACTCCGTGAAGATGTGAAGGAGGTGACCGAAAGATGTGACGGAGGTGTGCGAAGAGACACGGAGATCACCGAAAAGTCACGGAGAGTTCGGTGAGGTCCGTGAAGATGTTACGGAGGTGACCGAAAAGACACGGAGGTCACCGAAGACACACGGCGGTCACCGAAAAGACCCGAATGTCATCACCGAAGAGTCACGGAGGTGACCGAAAAGACACGGAGGTGACCGAAGACACACGGAGGTTACCGAAAAGACCCGAATGTCACGAAAAAACGTATAAAAGTGGAAATTTTTAGGGGTATTGCTGCATTCATTGGCCTGCCGAACGGAGCTATCTCACCAGCCTGCCTGACCAGCCTACCTGACCAGCCTGAACCACTCTGACGACAGGAGGAATCACCGGGACTTGCCTCACTGCAGCATGAGACGTGGAGAAGATTTTCCAGGGGATCCAGGAGCGCCTCCGGCTGAAGTCTTGCCCGAAGACGAGCGTGTGAGTGAGATTTATCGACGTCACTGGACCACCATACGCCATTGTTTTCACCGTCACCGTCGTTTATTGGACTTTCGACTGCAGGATCTCACGTATCTTTCTACTTACGCCGAGAACATTTTCACAGACCAGGTCACAGCGTTCAAGTTAAATATTACATTCGGCTACATCTTACGGCACAAAGAGACGGACCAGTTGCGGTATTTTAACCCAGCAATAATACCTATGTGTTTGATCAACCCTTCACGGTCACGGATGCAATTTCTCTGGAGCCACTCATCGAACAACTGACTACGTTGGACCCATTGGAATGGGCCCGGTTGCAACGTCACCAAAATGAGAGATCATCCTATCGGCGCTCCTGTCATTCTTCCACCTTGGCTGCTTCATCGAAAAGGACTGTATGCGTTAACGGGGGGCACAAAGGGTCCCTACAAAGACCGGAAATGTCTGTTTCGGTGTTTGGCCGTGCATTTGGACGAGTGTAATCCCCTGGCTTGTGAGAAAGTGGCCAATGGCTATTGGAGACAGTATTTACAGGAGCAAGACTTGGATGAGCGGCAGTTCCGGGGAGTCCCCTTTAAGTATTTGGATGTCGTGGAAACTCTGTTCAGCATCAATATCTTTGTATACCGATTACGATGCGAGGATGACATATTTGTGGCTGAATTGGTTCATCCCTCAACAGAAGGGTGTGCTTCTACGATGAAAGTCAATGTCTTCGACGACAATGGGGTGAGTCATTTTTCCCTCATCTACAATATGAGCCTGTACGCGCAATCCTACAGTTGTGCCCAATGCCATCGGGTGTTTCACCGTTCTCACGACTTACATCAGCACGAGAAGATTTGTGGCCATACTGTGAAACGCAAATTTCCTGGTGGCGTGTACCATAATACGCCTACTATTTTCGAGGAGCTGGCCGATGAGGGTCTTGTGATACCGGAAGAGGACCGTTATTTTCCCTACCGGGCGTGTTGCGATTTTGAGGCCCTGTTGGAGCCCATGGACATGTTCTCAGCGAAAACGCAGTGGACGCAGCGCCATATTCCCATCAGTGTGAGCATTTCCACCAACGTACCCGGCTATGACGCTGCGCCCGTCTGTTTCGTGTCCACCGGGGACTCCCATGAGTTGATTACCCGCATGATGGGGTATTTAGAGGAAGTCAGTGCGGCCAGTACGGAATTGTTGGTGTCCAAGTTCCGGGACGTACTGGACCAACTGGACGACCGAATTCCTATACCAGGTGTATCGTTTAGTGACGATGAAGAGTCAGAGTCCGAGTCAGAGTCTGACACCCAGGAGCCGGAACCCATTCAGTCGCAGGAATTACCTTTACCTAAACCGTATGCGGAGAAATTGAAAGCCCGCTTCCTACAATACCTAGGCCAGTTACCTGTGCTCGGCTTCAACTCGGGGCGATACGATCTGAACATGGTGAAGGAATTTCTCTACCCTTACTTGGCCCAGGCTAATACCATCAAGTCCGTCATCAAGAAGATCAATAATCATATGGCCCTCACTACCACGTCACTCCATTTCCTGGATGTACGGAACTACTTAGCTCCCAATTATAGCTATGATCAGTGGGTGAAGGCGTATGACTGTGCACAAACCAAAGGGAGGTTCCCTTACACGTATATATCGACGCTCGACCGCTTGGAGGAAACACAGTTGCCACCCCGTGACGCGTTCTTTGACGATTTGAAGCAAGTGGAATGTTCGGAAGACACGTACCGGGAACTACAGCAGGTATGGAACGACCAACACATGCAGACCTTGCGAGATTTCCTGATATGGTATAATAAATTAGATGTGGTTCCTTTCCTCGAAGCGGCCGAGAAAATGGTTCAACTCTTTCGTCGTGAGATGCACGTCGACATATTCAAGGAGTGCTTGAGTTTACCGGGTCTGGCGCTTCGCCATCTCTTTCAAGATTGTCCTACATACTTCTCGCTGATACAGAAAAAAGACGCGGACATGTATGGTTGTCTAAAGCAGAATATCGTCGGCGGACCTAGCCTTATTTTCCACCGTTATCACGAGAAGGACGTCACCACTCTCCCTGGTGGGAAACCCTGTGTTAAGATCATCGGATTCGATGCCAATGCCCTGTACCTGTGGTCCCTCGCCCAGACCATGCCCAGCGGTCATTATACGCGCTGGTTGGCGGAAGGTCAGCATTTCACACCGCAACGCACCTCCTACGAACATCTCGCCGACCAGTGGTTGGACTGGGAAGCCTATCGACGGGGAATTTCTATACGCCATCAGACCAACGCCACAGAGAAGCGCATAGGAGATCGTCGACTCCCCGTCGATGGGTTTGCCCTTGTGGGTAGAACACCGACCGTATTCCAGTTTTATGGATGCTATTGGCACGGCCACGAATGTCATTTCAGCGCTGGACGCTTCAACCAACGACGTAGGAAAAAGTCCAGGAGAACGGCGATTACATCAAAGAGAGGGGATACCACCTCATCGAAATGTGGGAGTGTGAATTTCACACCATGTGCCAGGCCCTCCCACATTTACGCCGTTTCCTTAAAGCGCGCGAGTACCCTCTCAGTCGTCGGCCACTCCTGAGTCTGCCACAGATGTTCGACGCCATTCGTTCCGGGCACCTATACGGCTTTGTCGAATGTGATCTGCATGTTCCCGACACTCTCAAGCCACTATTCGCCCAGTGCCCACCTATTTTCAAGAACACACTGGTGGGTCGAGATGACATTGGAGACACCATGGGCGCCTATGCTGAGCAACACGAGTGTTTGCCTCGACCTCGACGGATGTTGATTGGCAGTATGTGGGCAGAGAAAATCTTGCTGGGTACCCCTCTGCTACAGTGGTACATCAGCCACGGTCTGGCAGTCACGCGCGTGTACCAAGTCTTACAGTACGTACCCAACGCCTGTTTTGCGGGGAATGCCGACATCGTGACGTCTGCCCGTCGTCAAGGCGACCAAGATCCGAGTAAGGCCATCATCGGTGAATCGTGGAAGCTCACGGGCAATGGCTATTATGGCAAAACGGTCACTAACCAAGATAAGCACGTGAACGTGAACATCTGTACCACCCCACAGGCCCGCAAAAAAGTCAATTCTCCCCTGTTTCGGTCCGTGGAGGTCATCGATGACGACACGTATGAAATCACTTTAGCCAAAAAGACTATCCGTTACAACCTGCCCCTCCAGATTGGATGTGTGGTATACCAGGTGGCCAAGCTGAGGATGCTTCAGTTTTTGTATGATTTCATGGGTGTGTATTTTAATCCATCAGACTGGCAACTCATGGAGATGGATACAGACTCTGCTTACATGGCCGTGTCTAATGCGGATTGGGAGTCCCTGGTCAAACCCGAGTTACGTGCACAGTATGAGGCGGAACGCCACCAGTGGCTACCTCGACGTGACCCTTACCAGTACGACAAGCGGACGCCGGGTCTCTTCAAGTTGGAGTGGAGTGGCGATGCCATGACTGCTCTCTCCTCGAAGACGTATTACTGTTACGGTGGAGACCAAAGTAAGTTTAGCTGCAAAAGGGTGAACCGGCGCGATCCGGCCATCGACAAAGCCTTGTACCTGAACGTGCTGCAAAGCCAGGCCAGTGCAAGTGGGACTAACAGAGGATTTCGGGTCGTGGACCACCAGATGCGGACGTACATCCAGCAACGATACGCCTTCACCTTCTTCTACCCCAAGCGGAAAGTCCTTCCCGATGGCATTAGTACCACTTACCTGGACTTGTGAAACTATGACATTTGATATACTTTTCATGATATGAGTTAAAACTAGTAATGTAAAAAAAGTCAGAAGGGTCGCCAGTCCTAAGTGCAGGGCATGGGTTCGAATGCCACGCTCTCAGTTTTTACACACCACCTGTATTCTTTTGTACATATTCTATACATTCTTGTTCACTTGAATAAAAAAAGTCAAACACATCACTTGTGTTTTTTCATGAATCTTTTTATTGAACATCAATGAACGTCAGGTCAGAACAACAACGTCATAACAAAAACAATGGGAACACCGCGCGGTGCATTGAATCAATTAAGTCAACCAGAGAAATGGGGCATGCACATTAAAACGAGAGGCAGTCCAGTCGTATACGAGTACATCACGGTCTTCGGCTTGAGAATAATCATCAAACATTTGTATGATCGTTTGCATAGAATGTCCTCTACTCCGGTGAGTGAGATAAAACACACAGTACTGTCCGCATACACTACTCAAGGGTCCTTGTAATCTTTTAGTATTCCAGCGCCACACTGTAGTAGATACGTCCATGAACTTCACCAAATCGGGATGCAGGGGTGCAAGTCCGTAGGAATCAAAGTATTCGCCTTGGCCCAGGGCGTCCACGTACACAGCCACCCAATGTTCACCGGGTCGAGTACCAGGGTCTGTATTCGGGATTGTAGGCTGCTGGGGTGGTTGGGGTGGTGGGAAACACATTGCGTGAAAACACACCTCGAAAGGGTACCCGAGGATCTCGCTGGAGTATGCCCATCAGCTGCTCTGTATCCATGACTAGCTGGCGTAGTCACACAGGACGTTTCTTTGCTGATCCACGGTGATGACGTTATCAAACTCGGCGTAGCAAATCACGTTAATGGTATGCATTAGAGGGACGGAGAAACGCAGTTCCAACCGTAAGTTTCCTTTCTTGAGCGAGGCCAGTTGATGATCGTGTTCCAAGGTTGGGGTGAGGTCGAAGGCGAACAAAGTTAACCCACGGCTAAAGTCTCGTCGAGTGATGGTATTTCCTTGGTCCTGATTGTTTTGTCCTGTGGCTGTAAACAGGTTCAGGTAGCTCCGCACATAGTGATGGTTACCAAAATCCGGTTGTAACGGACGGGCTGGAATTTGATGGCCGGCCACGTGCAGTGCCAAAAAGTTGAGGTTGAAATGTTGAAAGTTGAACGGATTCTCATTCCACTGTCCATTGAAACTGGTGTTGGTCACACACGCCAGGGTAAGACGTTTAGGGAGATCCCCTAGAAATAAATTTTCACGATTGGCCATCATCGTACCTGCTGGCACAGAGAACACCTTGGTCTGTACGCGTCGGATGGGGTACAGGGCTGGTTTTTTCGATAAGGCTGGTGCAAATCCACCGTACGGATACACAGAGCTGCATCTTCTATGATGATCTTGTAATTGGGGGCATCTCCATCGGCCATCAAGGCGAAAGTGGGTGGGGAACGGATCAACTTGATCTTGATGGATACACCGTTCATCATGTAGCGGTCTTGCAGGAACAGATCGGCGTGCAGTCGTCCCATCATATCGACGGACGTGCTACGGGTTGTCAGCTGCCTGCGATGGCCGAACCCATTATTGGCAACGGTGACGGCATCCATGGCTCCGGGTGTATCCCTGTAGTACAGCGAGGCTTGCAAGTGTGTTTTTTTGGCATCTTCTCCGTACGACAACACCGTCTCGATGTAGGCTCGGTACGGGTACGTATTGGTGGACGTACTGATGAGTTTATTGTTCAGACTGATATCCACCTGTTGGAACAAGGAGTGCAGCCAAAGATTCACCGGGCCTACCACCGCATCGTTCGCCATGGGCGTCCCGTCGTTGTCCACTATTTTGGCTTTCACGTACAGGTACGTGTGGGCTAAATCCAGGTAGGCCGTATCTTTGTTTTCAATGGTAAATTCCAGCGGTCCCGTGCCCATCAGGCTAGCCAGGGGGCGATGTTCTACCCAACGTCCTTCGGCGACACTGGTATGTGTGGGTGGAATAGTCCACATATCCAATTCACTGTTGGTAGACGGACACGACTCGGAGTGAATGAATGCCATTATGCGAAGATGTCTCTCTTACCCTTCTTCTTCCGGGGTGTGCGTCGTCGGTGTGTCGGTCGTCGAATGACTCTTCCCTGTGCCCGTGGTTGTCTTTTAAGGGCTTTGGCGATCAAGACGCTGCCTGCTTCTTGGGCCCGTCGTTTCAAGGCTTGTCGGGGTGCCGTTCCTCCCAAGACATCACCGGCCACGCGCAGTCCACTGCGTACCGCTTGTTTACCCACCGCTTTTACTCGCCGTGTCATCAAGGGCAAGAACGTTTTGACGATGCTGCCCAGTATGTTACCCAACCCGTGACCTCGTTGCATGCGTGCACCGCTAAAGATGGGCAAGCTACTTCCCGTTTGTTTCTTGTAGTAGTCGGCATAGCTGGCCGTATGGCACTGGTAAGGCACGTACATTATACGAAGTGAGGAGAACGTGCTTGTCGGAAATGAAGTGTCAGCACCACTTTCCCTCGTTCGAATGCGACCGGGCGTCCCGTGTCATCTCTTATATCCACCATGATCGTGTTGATATCGGTGTGTCGTACGGGCAGGTAGAGTATGTGGTTGAAACTCTGGGTGACTTGATGGCCATACTTCTTTTTAATGGGCACCACCCGTAACAGAGGTGTGTTCACATCGCCCACAATATGGCTGTCCACCGCGTCCGAGTAGACGTAGAGTCCGTACATACCCACTTTCATATCCATCACAACATCGCCTGTGTCGGTGGTGGGACCCGCGTAGATGTCGTAAGGGAGACCTAACATTTGCTGTAGCCTAGCACTGAGTTCCACATCCACGTTGGGGCTGAGAAGGATACAGGCCTTGTCGTTGTGTGCGTTGTGATCGAAGATCACGTGATTCTTGAAGGGGTAGGCTTTGGCGGGTCTTGAACTATTCGTCACCACCCGTAGAGACTTATAATTCAACAATGTGGTCAGACCCTCTATGAACGCCTTGGGGGTATCGTATTGGCCTTCGGGGAGAGTCAGTCGGTTTACTTTGCCTTCGTAGGTCACCTCGTACCATACTTCTTTGCCTCGCGCGTTGTACCACGAGTAAGGGTATTGAATATCCACCAGTCCACATTCCCACCGTCCAGGTAAATGCAACGGTTGCGGTAATTGGGTCACGTACTTGGCCAAGGTGTTGTCAGGAAACACATCGAGCGAACTGTTACTGGGCAACGTGAGGTAAAACATGACGACTGAATTTCTTGCTTCTGCACCTGGCTTTAATAGGGCTCCCAGGCCTTGGGCGGATGACCTCGGCGTCGTGATCGTCGCGGTGACTTGCTTTGTTTCAAAGCTCTCGAGCGCTGGAGCCTCTTTACCGGGGATGGTGTTTTAAAGGGGGGAAAAGAAGATGCCCGCCGTTGTGGTGTTTTGGGGGGTGACTCCGGTTCCCAAGAAGAGGGTGGTGGTGGTGGTGGTGGTCTACTCGGCGATTGCTGGGTCCGCTGCATAAAGGTCCAACGGTTAGGATTCCCCACCAATTCTTGAGGGGTGTGTGTGTCTTTCAACCCCTGAGCAAAGGCTTCCCAGCCCGGTGGATTAGAGTGTTTGCGAGAGCGCACCGTATCGTTGATCAAGTCGGTGATATGAGACCCCGGCACCACTCGGTTTCGAATAAGCAGTTTCCCCTGATCGCTCCAACCCATATCGGGATTCTGTTTCACCCGGTCCAACAATAAACGAGCCTTGGTCTTAAATGCCTTAGGGACACTGGCCAACACTTCATCTTTCAGCTGAGGTGATGATGGCGGTGTGGGTGCTGGCGCTGCTGGTAGTGGTGCTGGTGGTGTACTACCCCTATATTGATCCATAAACGTCTTGTACCGATTCAGCGTCTGATGGTAGAGTTGAATTTTCTCGTGATCGGGTAGTCGACGTTGGAGTATACTATTCATCTCTTCGTCGAGAGACTGGAGTTGTTGCACCGTGGCAGGCACGGGATAGGGTGATTGCAAACTCTGTAACAGCCGAGGTTCGACCAGCATCATTTTTTCGTATGTTCCATGACGTTAGCGTCCCAAGATGGATCCTACTAACGGTCCCAGTACGGTGGCGGCTAAGGGTGCGAGGAGTGCCCCGAGAAATCCACCTCGCTGTAACACCTGTTTCTTTTTCTTTAAACTTCCCGTCTTCTTCACCAGCGTTCGGAGACCCGTCTTGTGCCGTTGCAATTTCTCTTTCTGCAGGGGACTGAGAGGAACATTCCCTTTTAACACATTATGAGCGACTTCACACAAACACCGTACCAATTCTGCGTCCGCGCCGCGCACCAGGGCCCGGCCCACCTCCGGTGGCGCGCTGCGTAATACGCGGAGGGCCGGCGCGTGCTTCCGTATCCGTGCAGACATGATGAGGAAGTGAATGCTAGAGGGGTTGTGTCTTCTTCTTTTATTTGGGTGTGTACACCGTCTGGAACTCTCCGGGAAAAATGTGGGTGCGCAATCGAAGTGCGGAGGGTGTTCCTTGTTTCAAGTCGATGAGCAGATACCCGTGGGCCCCTTGGGTGGCATCTTCAAAGGCTTCCCGTACATCTGTTTCGCCAGGTGCATAATTTGTGATGCGTCTCTGGGGTTGTTGAACAAGACCACATACTGAGCATTCAAACTGATGTTCCTGTGCTCTTTGTTCTTACTGAAGAGATTCTGGACGATGTAGATGATGCTCAACCGACGATGATGGCTCCCTTTCGTAAAGAGACGCGTCACCCGACTGTCCGTTTCGGTCATCAGATCGTCTACCACGACCAACGTGTCTTCTGGGGTATCCTCTGGGGGTAATCCTTCCACCAAGGTGAGTCCAGCGATGCGTGCCAGTTCCTGGTACGCAGGCTGCCAAGCTCCATAACACCACAGGATGCGAGCCACGGGTGGTGAAATGAGGGCTGACCCGTGTTGGATGAGCCGTTGAACGAAGTGTGTTTTTCCCGACCCGGTCGGTCCAGCGATGAGACACGTGAAGGGATGCTGCCACCGAGGATCCATAGGGTTTTATTTGGTGATTTGCGCCAAGAGTTCAGAGGCCAACCACCGTTGTCGTGGATCCCACCTTGGGTCGTAGTCGTGCGGGTACCGTTGCCGTGGTAAACGTGGTACTAGTCCCACTCTAGGTGTTAGCGTCGTGGTGGTGGTGGTGGGAGTCCTATGTTGCCGTGGTTTTGCCCTGGGTGCTGTGGAAGATGATGCGGGTGATTCGCTTCTGAGGGTAGGCCTAGGCAGGTACACGGGGGGACCCCGGCTGAAGTTCCGCAGAGGTGGCGGAGGACTAGACCGCGTAGTGGGATGGGTTGTAGAACGTGGTGGACCCCTGGTAATGTTCCGCAGCGTAGTAGGAGAGGAGGTGGTGGTGGTGGCGGTGGTGGTGGTGTTGGATGATTGCACTTGACGTTGGAGGGTAGGACTTGGACGAGTGGAGGGTAGGTTGAAACAGGATATCAGGTACGCCAAATCGTAGAAGACTCCTCCAAATAAGGTACCCAGAAACACTAGTAGACACACGACTTGTCCTTTTCGAGTCCGCAGCAGTAAGGGCAGATGTGAACTATCCATGGTACAACCCTAGACTGAAGGCTGTAGGCGATGTGAGGTAGAATTTATAGCCGTTTCATGTCACGGGCTGAGACCCAGGAATTAAACGAACTGGGCCAACCTTGCCATTTGACGAAATGATAAGGGATGCCACGTCGACGTTCC
This sequence comes from Hanleya hanleyi, assembly GCA_036873755.1. Classification (NCBI taxonomy): domain Eukaryota; kingdom Metazoa; phylum Mollusca; class Polyplacophora; order Lepidopleurida; family Hanleyidae; genus Hanleya; species Hanleya hanleyi. Next base: position 5,857 of record JAVTVY010019864.1, on the reverse strand, counting down.
GTTTTCAAAATCTTTTCCACCGTGTAGTAGTCTTTCCGTGTTTTTACCACCGGTTGTAATTCTGCCTCGTAAAACGTGCCTTGCAGTGTTTCTCCTTGTAGATCTTCCAGTTGATAGACGTGTGGATGTCGAGGGTTATGGCGAACGATGACAAAGTGCTCGTCACTCCAGTTGGGCAAGTAACTTTTCTCAAATTGCCCTTTGACTTTACTGATCCGTACCACATCCCCGCGTTTGTAACGGGGTGACGTGAGTGGACTTGGTTCTATCGAGTACAGCGTACGGCGCACTTGATGTTCGTTGCGTTCCGTCACATCGAGGGGAGCCCGCTGGATACTGCGATGATAGGCTCGATTGTACCCTTGGACCAGTTGAGGTAGCACATCGATATACCGTCGGGTGTTTTTGGCGGTAAAATACTTGTACATTCGTCCTTTGAAGGTCCGATTGAATCGTTCCACCACAGAGGCTTTGGTCTCGTTGTACGTATGGAAGAAAAACACCTTCTGTTTCTTAAGAAAGGCTTGAAAGTGGCGGTTGAGAAATTCTGTGCCTTCATCCGTTTGCAAATAGAAGGGTTTGCGTCCCGTCTTGAAAATCTGCTGGAACGCTCGTACCAGATTCTCTCCTGTTTTGGTCCGGATGGGTAGCACCCACGCGTACTTGGATAAAATATCGATGCAGGTCAACATGTACCGATGTCCATCATTGTGGGCAGCAAATCGACTCATATCGACCAAATCGGCCTGCCATTGTGCGTCTACGCCTCCCACGATGACTCGGTTACGGCGAAAATGTCGTCGGGCTGCTCGATGTAAGCTAGAAGTGTCTTGGGTTTTTAACCATTCTCGAACTTCAGTTCGACTGATGCCTTGGGAATGTGCAGCTCGAGCGAGCGCTCCCACAGCGCTATAAGCGGCTGGACTGGTTGGGTTAATACAAATCTGTTAACACCTTGCTCACAGTCTTACGCCATGTGGATTCCTGCCGGCCGGCCTTGTGGGTACTCCACTGGCTGCCCTTTCGGATTCCCTTTCGGGTCCCCCTCTGCGTACCCCTCTGGGTTGCGCTGTTGTGTGTTCGCTTCATGAGTAGACACTGGCACTCTAGCCTGTGTGCACCCTATAGATATAGTACTTCATCGACAATGGGGACTACTTTTTCCAAGGCCGTCCATAGATCAGGGTCCAGGGTAAAACCACCCTCGTTCAGACAGAGGAGTCGAGCAAAAAAGGCGCCGCGGAAAATGTAGACGTCGTCACACAGGTGAATGCTATCACCGTCGAGGTCACCCAACAACACCCGTTTCAAGGTAGCCCAGCCTTCCGGTGACGCGCTATTGGTTGAGACGTACACCAACACCTACGTCCGCTATCGGTGAGGTTCACTCGTTTGGGGTAAAACAATAGGGTGCAGCCAGGTGTAAGAGTCCGGGTAGCCACAGAGTTCGCGTCGTGGTGCAGTAAGTCGTGGACGTCGGGGATAATAGTTTTCAGCGCCTGCCATAATGCAGGACGGAGTGTGATATGGGGACTACCATGCTGTTCTAACCGGGGAAAAAAAGAATCATCTCTACCACTTCGTAGGTAGACACCCACTCCCACGTGCATGAAATCGACTTCGGGCTCTTTTCCCTGTAACAACCGTGTCAGCTGCAGGTGATGGTCATGGACGATCAGGGTGACGTGGGTGGTCAGTTGGAACAACGCAAGCTCTCCATCTGCTCCGTGCGCTCCCATGGTGGTGAATGGCAAAACGCCGACTAGGGAGGCCTGTATATATCGCTGTGCAGGGGCTTATACTACACCCTGTGAGTGCCTAGTGGACTAACCTATACTCCCTGCAATATTATACTTTTATACTATAATGTACCCCTATGGGTATAATTAACTCCTAGTCCCTAGCCGTACACGTTACAGTTTTTTCATTTGTTCGTGTCTCTCTATCCTAATCCGTACCCGTACACGTTCTGGTTTTATTTTTCCGTCTCCCTTCACCCTTCGTGAAAGTCCGTGATCACGCGGTAGTGTCATGTTAAATTAACCCCTAGTCCGTAGCCGTACACGTTATAGTTTAATTTTTTTCGTGCCTCTCTATGCTAGTCCGTACCCGTATACGTTATAGTTTTTATTTTCCATGGCCCCACCTTCGTCAAAGTTCGTGATCATTCGGGGTGTAATGTTATAGAGATACGAATTGATTTAACCTAGGAATTTGCTATACCAATTTCGTGCAAAAAGACGGGGTTGAAAGTTAACCCAGGAGGCATGACCCGAGCCTTATTGGGCCAATCAGCGACCCGTATATCAATCAATGGCGAGGACGGAGACAGAACCAATGAAAGAGGTTCGCGCCGTTTAAACAGCCAATGAAAATCTACTCTATATTCAGTATAAAACCCAGGGACGCGTGGGGAAAAGCCGCATTCAAACCATATTTCTCAAGCTGTGAACTACGTATCAAGATCATCATGACTCGAGTTGCGAAGATGAGTACCACCAAAGGAGCGGCAAAAGAGAAGCGACAGAGGGAGAAGCTAGCGAGGAGTGTAAAAGCGTTTTGGATGGCGGAAATACAGCGGTGGACACGGCCCAACACCAATTTTACGCCGCTGTCCTGGGCGGCATTATACTACTCCGTGACCAGAGCGCTCACGACATTTACGGGAGAAGATTGGATTTCGGCCCTGAGAGATACTGTACTAATACTGTTATATGGAAATGGAATAGGTCTTTGGATTATGGACGCGGATATTCTCTAATGGACGACGGCTGGATTATGAATGACGGACTAGACGCTTGTAATCTCAATGAAGAACAGCTCCAGAGAGAACAACAACAGATCCAACAACAACGCCAGCCGGAATTCGTCAATTTAGACGAATTACCGAGCATTCCACGGGCTACATTTCTGGACCATCTACCATCGGTACCAGACTCTGATGACGATGAGCAACAACAACCTGGCCGGTACTTTTCCGCCAGTTTGGAGTAGACAGGCAAACTCCCCCTGAATAAAACAGGGTAAACAAATTGACCTTAACGGCCCTTTTCAGGGCCACCCCAATCTTACGAAAGGGGACTTCTAACTTGGCACATTCAATTGAAATCAGGCCTTACATTGGTGAATCTCCTCTCCTCTATATTCTATGATTACCAAACTCCAACCCCCCCCAAAAAAATCTGCCATTAAAGGCCCTTTTCAGGGCCAACCCCTAGCCTTCCAAACAGCACTTGTAACAATTGCCCCTAGACCCTACCAATGCAAATCTCCTCTCCTCTATGATTACCAATCTCCCACACCTTACAGCAAAACAATTTTTACACTCGGGTTTTTCCGGGACTACTCGGTATATCTCAATCTCCTCTCCTCTCTGATTACCAATCTCCCACACCTCACAACAACAAAAATTCACACTCGGCTTTTTCCGGGACTACTCGGTATATCTCAATCTCCTCTCCTCTATGATTACCAATCTCCCACACCTCCTAACAACAACAACACAATTTTTTACACTCGGCTTTTCCCGGCACTATTCGGTATATTATTACCGTACATTCATACTAATAGTGTTTTTTTATTTTACCTGGGCGCTGTTAGTAGGAAGTTCCCATTTACTAAGTGTTAATTACCTATTGTTACCTAGGTGTGTGCATGTGCAGGAGTTGGTGGTTTTTTGTGCTTTTAATTAGAAGCTTGCTCTTTCGAGTATAATTGGGGGTCCTCATAAGGACCGTTAGGAAGGTGTAAGGGGATTACACAGATCGGAACAGGTTTTCTCGCCTCTGGGTACACACGGGACATTTCAGCGCGACGAGTGTACACGCTATGGGCTTGTAAGTGGGCGTAGGCACTGGTCTTCCTGCATATCTGTGAATACAGCGAATACATAACGCTTGGTGTCCACATGGAAATATAGCGTATTTGGCGTAGCGACTACTGCATTGGACACAGGGTAAATACTGTGCCGCTCCCCATGCTGTGTCTCGCTCCAGTCTTCTTATTTCGGTACAGTAATACTCAAGATATCGCTGCTGTAAAACAACCATCTGTTCTTTTTCTTTTTCTTGGTCTTCTTCGAACTCATCTTGTAGGAGTTGATCAATCTGTTCGTCGTCGGTAGGATAGACGTAGGGACTCACGTAGGGACTATTGTCCACTCCATCGATGAATTCCCCGGTTGCTTCTTGGTCTTGTTCTTGGTCTTGATGTTGTTTGAACACATCTTGTATGACTCGTTCAAACCGTTCGAGTTGGAGGGTACTATCAGGCCGTACGTCGTAGGTACTATTGGCGGTGACATCTCCATCCGCTGCCTCTTCTTCTCCTTCTTCGTCGTCTTCAATATCGATGAATTGACCCGTAGCATGGTGAAGATACTGCCGCTTTTGTTGTGAAACTGGGGTGAAAGTCTCGCTGCCCTCTACCGGCTGGTCTTCTTGTTCATCATCTTTGCATAGCTCTTCTAATATGTTGTCAAGCCACGACTCGTTAATAATATTGTGCACTCCATCAATATCCATGTTTTGAGCCATGATGTAGTTTAAAAATGAATGGATAGCAGACGACAGATCGCGCTTTTTATAGTCTAACCAGTGCCCGTATGAGGGCGCGGACGTCACCGAAATCTTCATACTGAGCAAGTGTGCCTGCTCATCGATGGAAAAGTGTGAATTTTTGTACTACCACTCTCGCTACGGTAACACAGCACTATACAGTATGGAGCCGAATGTGTGTACAGCTATGCGTGTCAATGGCTGTGTTACCGTAGCAAGAGTGGTATGACAAAAATTCACACTTTTCCATCGATAAACCTGCTCAAATTTTCAGGGTGACATTATAAGGATGTGAGGAACACACCTAAAGTGTTTTTACGGAGGTAAGCCGATTTATTTCAAATTTACCGGGTTTTCCACACAACCACTCCCATAACCATACGGGTCTAAAATCGACAAAATGATTAAAAATATAGTTTTAGCCTACCGCCAGCCTTCTGAATTTTTCAGCGATACACTATAAGTTCCCAAAGTTCAAGTTTAAATAAGTTTTACACGTCAACTCGCATTTATTGCAAAATGAGATCGGTTTGAAGATGGAAAAGAAACACAAAATTTCAGCGGGCCTGAGCAGGCGCAATGGTTTCAGTGTGAAGATTTCGATGATGTCTGCGCCCTCATACGGGGGCTCTACGGTTATACTATAAAAAGCACGCAGTGTCTCGTCAGCTATCCATTCATTCAACTGCATCATGGCTAATCCTAGTAGACGGGCACTTTTCAACGCAATGAACACGGGACAACAAGATCCTAGAGAACATAGAGAACGGATTCGCTCGAACGGAGAAGACAACGAACATGTTACAATCATTACGAGCTTGCAGCGTGTTCATGAAGCTCATATTGCTGAAGCTTTGAGGGTGAGAGGCGCACAACAAGATAGAGAAATAAGGGACGCTGTGCAGGAAGAAGATGATGATGATGATGAAGCAACAGACGATGAAGATGTACCAGCGATGGAGTGGTTAAACAGTAGTAGACCCCCAGCAACTACAGCGGCGACTCAGGCGGCTACTACAACGACGGCTACCACAACGACCGCTACCGCAAAAGGAATGACAACACCCTTACAAGAGATCAGCCACCTGAACCAACAGCTTGACGAATTAGAAGATGAAAAGTCTAAATTACGCCTACAACTGGCTAGGGAACAGAAGAGATCCACCTGTACCGTGTGTCAAGACGATGAAACGACGTACGCCTTTTTTCCTTGTGGTCACCTGTGCCTATGTGGTGTATGCTTGCTAAGCTTAACATGCATAGCGGGTTCGTGCCAGTGCGCAGAGACAGAGGAGCTTCAT